>JAOYMR010000015.1:3634468-3644964 GCA_025802075.1 Tenebrosternarchus preto
ACACACATGCACACACACACAGACACACACACACATACACACGCATGTGCACACACACAGACACACACATACACACCTACACACACACACACACACCTACATACACGCACACACACACACACACACACCAACATACACGCACACACAAGCCACAATCTCGTTGTCATGTGATGCATACTGTACATTAGTATGCTTGTCATTATGTGCAAAATTTCCAGACACAGATTTTTTTTTCTTAATAGAAAGACATGCAGTGATCTGTCGGGTCAGGACGTGCTCAAGCCTCGGTGCTGAGCTCAGACGTTTGACGTTTCCTTTGTAAGGTCTGGGCTGCTTATCAGGTCTCGCTTTACATGTCTCTCTGTCTGCACCTGGCAGATCCTTCATTATTTCAATGTCGCTCGCTCTCCCTCTCTTCTTCTCTCCCTCTCCTTCTCTTTCTACCAGCCTCACAATCGCGTCTGCTCCTAGCTGGTCTGCCGCCTTGTTCTCCATGTTCTTTTGTTTGGTTTTTGTGTGCCGTAACTCTGAACATTTTCCATGGCTCAGGGAGCAGATTGCGTTTCTCTGCCCTCAAAAAGTGCATGTGTGGGTCTCTCTAGCTCCATTTGATTGATTTACTGGTTGATCAAATGATCGCTCCATGTTTATTCACCTTGGGCTCCCTGCCTTTGTGTCCACTCCTATCGTGAAAGGCCCAACATGCTTTCATCCAGTGGTTAAGGCAGTCGAGCACATCTCCTTCCAGCCAGAGAACCAGCCGAAGAACCGGCCAGATCACCTGGATGAACATGCCATTGACCATTGTACCTGGGTGGGGGTAAGGGGTTGGGTGGAGGGAGGGGTGTCTGACCCCTAGTCTACCAGCCCATTGCAACTCCGCCCAGGAAGGGGAACAATCGTGCTCCCTGAACCAGTGGCCTCTGGAGTTCTTTGTTGACACTTTTAAGGAGCCTTCCTTTGCATTGCTTGTTTTCCTTTTTGACAATGAACTTGTACGTGCAGTGCACACACACACACACACCTTTCAGATGCATTCAATTTTTGCGCCTGTATGGGTGTATAAAAACATGAAAACACACACCTATTCTTCAGAGTTGGGTGTGCTCATTCTGACGCAGATTTGAAAAGTGCAAACACACCCATTTTCTCTCTCTCCCTCTCTCTTGTATACACACCCACCCACCAACACACCCAAACTCGCTCAAAAACTGCACACACATGCTCTCTCTGTCTATGCAAGTGTCTGTGAATTTTTCCCTGCTGACTTCATGTCTCTGTCCAGTGGAGAAATAACACTGGGTGGACAATTGCACCATGGTGCAGGGTGTGTGTCTGCATGTGTGTCTGTGTGTGTGTGTCTGTGTGCGTCTTCCCGGCAGACTCTCTAGTTTGCCAGCTCTACCATCTCAGACATCTAACAGCAGCCCCCACATGCCTGTGTTATTAAAGGGTGAGGGTGTGTGATATTGTTTTAGTGCCTTCTCTTTATTGAGGTATAGGGTTAAGTAATCATGACAGTCTTCGACCGGGAGAATATGTAACTTTTATAAATAGACCACAGAGAGCCGTGTGTAGCCAAAACATCTGATGAAATCTGCTGTTTTCAATTGGATGTACAAATTCATACTTTCTTAAATGGATCAGGGTTATTTACTGTATCATTTGTTTTAATGCCTTTCGAATGTTGTTCTTTTGTCAGTATCTTTATGCCATCCAGTTGTGTTCTTGACCTTCATCTCCCTGCAAGCATCTGGCATTTATGCTGTGGCCTGTGTGCTGTTGATATTTTAGTTCCAGGCTACACAAAGACTTCCTGTCACCTCAGGTGCTCTCGTGTGGAAGCCTAAGGGCCTCCAACAAAGGACGTTGTCGCTCTAGTTGTGCGTTTAACCTGCCATTCATGACGTGCTGACTGAAGTAATGAAACAAACTGCAGAAAGCTGCTGGGACTGCTGTCTCCGTTCGGAATACTCGGCTGATGGATGACCATCCTTCTAATAAAAATGTCATGGAATGTTGAATGTTAAAAGGGGTGTCGCCCCACCTGTGCCAACAGCTGGACTGCGTTGAAAGCCCCGTCCTTAAAGGGCTAGATGCACAGCGATTGGTCAGTGAGCTCTGTGGGGTGGAGCAGGAATGGAGCATGTCCACAGAGGCAGCTGCTTCTGAACGTATTGCTTTGATGTTGCACTGTCTTGCATCTGCTTTTACGCTCACATTCTCTCTCTCTAACCTCCGGTCTTGATGGCCCTTTCACTCTTTATGTGCGAGCGGCAGGTATGATGGGAATGTTGACCTGCCTCCATCACTACAACAGGAGATAAGGTCACAGTAAGGATTTCTGTATATATGATCATCTCTACCCATCATCACCGTCACTACAGTCTTCAAGGGCCAGACTGACTATGGCAAAACTGCTGCATTCAACTAGGTATCTGGATTAGGAACATCTGGAAGTGAAGTGCCACTTCACTGCCCGTTACTGGGCAAAAACACCAATGATGGTTGAGAACACATTCGCGAGTGTTTTACTGTTTGGACACTCAATCCTCTGTTGTCCCAGCTGCCTCTGAGCCTCCTGTCTGACCCCTCTTGGACGAATGATGTCATGCTGTGGTTGAGGGCAGTGATTATTGATGAGCTGGGAGTGAAGGAGAGGGCAGATGGAATCTGACATCATGTTGACCCATCTTGCGCTACCACTTCTGTTTTTAAACTGCGCTTTTTCTATGGGGTTTAGATTTTTTGGCTTTTGTTTTGCAATAGCACCTTCTGTACCTTATATTCCCTCCAAAAACATCTGTGGAATTCTTAGGCTTCCAACTTCTGAATTACTTTGTTCCCAATAATCATATCTTTTTTCATTATTTGAAAAACTTAAAACCTCACAAAAACTTACATTGCTGATCTTGGACGTCCACTATACTAAGGTATAAAGCAAAGTTTCAAATGAATGTCTTGCCCATGTTTTGATGTGGTATCTGCGTGGTTCTGAACAGGCGTGGATGCTGTCGGCAGCGCCCAAGAAGTTTCCGATAGGTGCGATTCACCCCTTAAGGTCTCGGTGTGTTGACTCTCCTCTTTCTTTAAGCAGAGACGTCCCATCTAAGCTTATGTTCAACTGGGTAAAGCTGTTCGCCCCTTCATGCTGTCGGCTTGGTGTGCGTTTTCTTACCATCCTGCGGGACAAGTCCAGCAAAAAACAGACTCCCAACCGGCTCAGCCGAAGAAGCGTGGAGAAAAGCGGCAGTTTAGGCCAAAGTTCGGAAGGGCCAAAGTTCAAAGGTCAGAACTCAAAGGATAAGGGGAGTTCGATTTGCCTGATTTTGAAGTGACTGAGTCACAGTACCCTGCATTCTACTGATCAGTCAGACAGAACCGGTCCAGTTAAGTTCCAGCTGGTTTCCTTTCATCATCCTGCAAATCACTGTGCGTTCAGATAACTTGCATGTCTGTTGGAAGGTCCTGGAAGGTTTGTGTTTCAACGACAAGTCTCATCAATCTCGCACTAATAGGGCCTGTCTTGGCCTGGGCCCCGCTGATGTTGAAAAGCGGGTGTTCTGTTCCCCGTTTCAACATAATCCTGCACCTGTGTGTTGCTGTTTCTTTAGGGATAATGTTTGAAACCCTTATTGGTGGGAAATGCTGTTCAGCTTCACTACGAATATGGTGGGTTTGTTAGGAACAAACCCCGAGATGCTGCTTCTCTAGTCCAAGATGCTGCAGGGAGGAGCGAGGAATGGAGGTGAGGTGGGGTGGGGGGGTCTGTCTCATTAAAAGTAGCAGCCGATTTCAAGAGGCACCTTGGTTTCTAAACTCCTGATACATTTCTAAAGCGCTTAGAGCTGACAAGTAGGCTGGAAGGGTTGCACCACAAATAAAGGGCTCAAACAGTAATTTGCTCTTTCATTTGTAACGAAAAATGGTTTGGTAACAGATTGATTTCAAAATTAATTCAGACTACTGTGTTTATTGCTTCCCCACTCAAATTTGTTTTTGAAATACTACTTTCCTTGTTCTTACTGTACCCTCTCTCTCTCTGGCTCTTTGTAGCTCTCCACTGAATGGAGACCTTGTGGTTCTCCAAGTCCTCTGGACGTTGAGCATTTGCCTCTCAATTAGGCCCTTGTGCAGCATTACTTCTCCATGACACTAACAAGGCCTGTTCTGTACCTCATAGGCGCAATGATTCATTTTAAGACATAAACATTTGTCACGGTGCGCTGAGTGATTAGGGGATTAGACCAGGTCCTCCTTGTCTTTCCCATGTGTGCCTTCATCAATTACTTTTGGTCAATCTTTTCCACGTGTCATTTAAAAACGCCGTTTTCCACATGTCGTTTTATCCGGGGGGCGGCTCTCCACCCCACCCCACCATCTCTGAAGAAAGCCATTACTGAAAGACTGTGACTCATGCTGTTTGCTCCTGTGGGCTGCATGCATCTAGTTGACGAGAGTCTCATGTCTCATTTGCGCGTTAGGTGGCATAAGTGCATACATAAATACACTCATGAGAACCCCTTAAAACTCGATATTAAACAGGAACATTCACCATGTGCAAATGCCAGTGATTGTCCATGAAGGTACCTGACAGCTCATCCCCCTCCCTTCCCCCCTTTCTCACTACAGGCTGGCTCCACCCACTCCTGGACACACCAATGGGATCAATTCGCCCGAGCAACTGGTGGGCCGTTTCCAGGTAAGCGTCCGTTGAGATCGCACAATTGCCTTTTAGGAATTGCTGAACGCTCTTGTACATCCAAAACAATCTCTAAACTCAGGAAATGACCGGAAAATTCTTTTTGTGCAACTCTTTGAAGAAGGCACATGTGACCATAATGCATTCCATTATATAAGAAAAAAACAAACAACCTCCACTCCCCCCCTAAATCTGTTTTGCCCTCTGCTTAAGTGATCTGAAATTTGCTGGCTAGTGATCAGCTGTTACATTGCCTGCACCTGAAGTGCGGCATGTTCTTGGCTGGGTTGAACGGCCTGTCGGTTTATTTGTGGAAGTAACTCTTCACTAGGCCTCCCACCGAGCTATGTGACTGGTTCAGGGCAGCCATAGTGGCCAAAACCTCATTCAGGCACCATCCGCTGCCTTGGAGAAGAACAGAAGTGCTCATCATGCCCAAAGTTTACGTTCCATTGATCCTTATTGTTATTTATTGTGTATTGGCCAATGTTAAATAAACCTGGAAAGGTATGAATCTCACAGTAGTGTAACAGTTTCACAACCCCGTGTTGTCTACTGGGCATGACGACTCTTCACAAGACTCTTCCTGTCCAAATGCATGTCCAGTTGTTCTTGCTTCTTTCCTTCGATCTACAGAGCTCATGGGAATATCTGCTTCCCATTAAGAAAACAAGACAAATCTGTCTACTTAGCTGGACTTTATAATTTGTCAGGATGAGCTGAAATTACACGTAGTACGAATTTCTTCCTTCTCTCTGCTTTTTTGTTTGGCTTTGTGACCGTAACTGTACATGCCCAGAGCAGTAAGACATGTGGTAGGAACCTGAGAATGTCATAAATCAGACCCAGTTCCTGGTCTTTATCTTCCACAGGGCCTGCTTGTGGCTCTTCGTGGTAACACAAGCAGCACTGTGAAGCCCAAGGGTGAAAATTAAGACCGAGATAGAAGAGACTGTTGTCAGACTGCTGAGGTTATGGATTCGTGTGCAGAAGTTCTGGAACAGTGTACGGGGTTTGAACACGCTTGTCACAGATGGCGAGAACTTGACGAGGAGTAATTCGAGCTGGTTTTCTCAGTTTTCGCAGCTGAACCTCTTGCCCATGGCATCTTATTTACGGAACTGCTGCATCCAAACCGCTGATGGTGGAACCTGTTGCAGTTAACAAAAACTCTGTTTGATTGGTGGCGCTGTTTTCCTTCTGGTGTCTTAGGAGGCTGTGCAGGTGAGTCGGGATGAGAACCAGAACTACAGGGAGTACTCCATCTCCAGCCCGACATCCATCTCTCCAGGCCTTTACTCCTCAGACAGCGACAGGATCACTCCCACCAACAACAAGAGGTATAACCAATCCTTATTACCGTACTGTTCATTTGAATAATTACGTAATATAATTACGTAATTATATAATTAAGTTAAAATGTTCCTGGCATATTTTTGGGCTAAGCCACAAAACACTAGAGATCCAGACTGAACCTTGAGGCACTTCACAGCAACTGTTTAGAAGTGTTTTTTTTTTTAAATTTATTTATTAATTATTACCCCATATTTTGCTAGCTAGCTCTCCCCCGTCTTACGACGGCTACCGAGCAGGGAGGGTGCAGGTATGTAAATGCCTCCTGTAGAACATGAGAAGCCAAGTACTATCTGCCCTCAGCAAGCACAAGGAAGGTGTGGGCTGCTCAGCCCGTGGCTGTGAGGCAAATGCCTTTCTGTCTAATCACTCAGGAGTGCAAACGTTTTAGTTTAATCAAGAATTCAACTTACCAGTAATTTCATGTAATGTCCAGTGCAGCTCCTATAAAACCTGTTTAGTCAAAACTACCTGTAATTGGCTGTAATTAGCAGTTGCCAAACACAGTGTACTAATATTTAAGTACCCTGGTGAAATATCTCGTAACAGTGCTCTGAACCAAGGCATTTTTCTCAGCATTAAAATACGACCAATGAAATTCTATGCTTCCTTTGGAGTTTCTACGTGTCTCAGATGCCAAACTTCCATGTTAAATGCTGTAGAATTCTGGTGGCCCAGGAAACTAGGCCTGTCTAGTTGTCTTTTGCTTCCCGTTAGTGTGCATTTCCAGCAACTGTATCCTTAGTAGTACCGATTGCTATGTCCTCAGCTACTTTATTTTTTTCATATGTTCAGTCAATAGCAGCCAAACTTGTCTTGGTCAAATGTGCTACCCATATGCCTATTACTGATGCTTTACTACTTTAATTATATTACTGCAATTCAACTCAGCTGTGTAAATAGAAAGCATATTTCAATGACAGAGCAGTCTAAGCTAAGAAAATATCCTTTTGGTAGATGAGAGATCAAATGCCCAAAATAAGTCTTATGATCTGTCTGAAAGTAAAAATGCATGTGTATTGTTGTCAGACTCAACAATCATTTGTCTGAGATGGTTAAAAATAAAACTTTGTACTTTGATTCATGCCATAATGAAACGTGAGTTGCAGGCACTTGAAGCAGTGATGCGATTAGGCTCAGGCCTGGTGTGTTTGCCTCGTTTAGAGTGTAAAAAGTGTTCAAAGCTACCAGATAATTCCAGAAAGTGTAGAAAGAAGTGGCTTGTGAATCTTATTCCTGCATCCTGCCCATAGCGTTGCAGAGAAAGTACATGAGGAGAGCTGTGAGAATTCTTTCTAAAATAATCTTTAGATGTGGATCCCAAAAACGATGGGTCACAATTAACACTGTTTCACAACAGATAAATCATTCACTTGACATTCCTCCTCCTTTTGCACATCCTCTCACAAGTATACACACACACATACACACACACACACACACACACACACACAGCACTCTTCACCTGTTCTCCATATGCCAGCACTGTAATGGCTTCTTCTGCGAGGCACATTCTGTGCATTAGTCTTTATGATACTGGTCTTATGAGATTCAATAAAGAAAAAAACTAATCATCACTACCTCATTGGGTTTTTTTAAGTTATCTAGCTACATACCAACTTGGCATAAGAAATGGACCATTATACCAACCATGCTATAAGAACTGTTTGGGTAATGTCTTTCAAATGTCAGTTCTTTGCCAAAAAAGTGTTTACTGCAGTGGAAGGAGGCAGAACAGTTTTAGTTTTCATTAGAGTATTCCAGCCTCTCAATGACTGAGCTGTAAAACCATCAAATCAAATATCTGGTGCTACCACAGAGCCATTATGGAGCAATCACTACTGCCAATAATATGAAAACTATTTCTTTTTTTTCCCTCTTTTTTTCCATGCTGAAGTTTCAGTCTTTTCCTATTCTTGTTCTTGTGTTTACATCTTTATTCCATTCCTGCTTGCCTGAATAAATGGAAATCAACCCAAAATATCTAGCTGTGGCTTCTGCAGTGGCACTTCATTTTGCATCAGCTCCACTCAACTTCATTTGCCACAACGGGGAATGAGATGTGACTCTTGAACAGCTGCTTGTCATTCTACTCTTAAGTAGTTTAATGGGTTTTTTTTTTTCTTCACTTTTAGCCTGCAGCTTCGCTCCTGGTCTCCCGAGGAGAAAACCACCAGTCACAGACTGTCCAGACCGCTCTCTCAGGTAAGAACCCTTCATCAAACACTCGGTCTAGCGGGGACTAGGTAGCAATATATCCTTCAACTGTTGCTCGCCTGAAACCAATGCACCCTTTTGACTTTAGAGGTTATATCCCCTTAACAGAGATGTTGGACTTGTTAAAACACAGGGCATGTTCCCATCAGCCCTGAAGGTTCAGGGTTGAAAGAAGAAAAACGCTCCGTGTTCTCAAGAAATGAAACCAGTGCCAATATCAGACACCAGTCCATCAGTGATTCCACCCAAGGTATATGGATGCGAATGACTGCATGTTCAGACTGAGGGTGATTTTAGGTCTTTTCGTGGCTTCCTGGCAAATCACGTTGACCAGAGCGTTCTTGCCAAGATGCTTCCTCATAAATGCCAGACACTGAATACTGTGAACACAGAGATTATAAAGGTTAATACTCTATTCGTCAGTTATGCCCTCATCTCCACAAGACTGCTTAGCAGTCCTAGTGGGCCGAGGGTTGTAAATGTTGGATCAGTTGGTTCATGTTTGTTTGCAGCATAAGCTTGAAACCGTTAATCCAGATGATCGGTGTGAGGAAGTGGGCCAAGGCAAGTGCTGAGGAGAAATGACCTGTAAACTTTCTCTTGTGACTTTCTTCAGCCTTTTTATTCACTACATCCAGTCGAATTGAGCAAGGCTAATCCTCTGCTTTGAGATGCTCAATTTCCTTACTAGAAGATGGAGGTAGAGATTTGATGAGTTGGAGGGAGAGAATTGGGTCCGAGAGAATTATGAGAGTTCTACATGAGTTAATATAGAGTGAATTATGTTGTGGGAAAGTTCAGCTCAAGATATGCAAGCTATGTTACACTCGCCCAACTCCCACAGAAACCTTTTGAAGACAGCTGACGGAAGTGGGGAAAAAACAGCCAGTGACCTTTTGATAGCTGATAACATTCCAGTCATTTTCTAAGGGCTCTGGACATTGGATAAACATACACTGGGTGACATTTCTTACTGACCTCAGCAGAGTCACAGTTCCCTTGGCAGAAGCAGGCAGGCCTTTCCAGCAGGTGGTCATGGGAGGGCACGAGGCCGAATGCTAACCCCCCACGATAATGACAATTTACTGCCTGCCCCAAACTCTTTCCTAACACCCTATTAAAATACCCCACTCCATCAGCAAGGAACCAGAACAACTATGCTGCTGTTCTTCTCAGGCTCTTTACGGTCCCTGCATCGTCTCTTGTTATGATGGCGGAGTGGCGCTAATGTGTTCTTGGCTTGCAGTATTTCCTTGGTTTGTTTCGACATGAAGACCTTTCAGATCTTAAATCATGAGCCGTATGTGAAATTCATGGATGGCGGCTGCACGTCCCGTCGGCAGGATCTGATCGCTGAAGCTTCGGGCCTTAGAAATGTCCCCTCAGCCCTTCACTCTCTCGCTCACGCAGACTGCTCTCGTTATCAGCAGAAGGAATGAGGAGATGTGTCCAGAGGTGTCCGTCTCAGCCGCTCTGCAGGGCCTGGGGGTCTGGGGAAGGGCAGAGGGGGGGAAATAGGTTCTCCATGTGAAGGCTGAAAGGTCTGTGATGCTTTGCCTCGATTCCTTCGCGTGCTTGAGATGATCCACTCACCCCGTCTCCTCATTTTTCTTCCCCAAGCTGGAATTCCTTCATTCTCTCCATCTCCCTCTTTCTCTCTCTTTCTGTTTTTCCTCTCTTCCCTTCCGGGAGCACTAGCATACTTGGGCTCTCGGTTTGCTCAGTGTCAAGAACTTGTGGGGCCCAAAAAATACCCTGCTGGGAGAGCTGTGTGTGTGTGTGTGTGTGTGTGTGTGTGTGTGCGCGTGTGCGTGTGTGTGTGTGCATGTTGCTTCAAATTACGCACAACAATATTTGGATTGGCCATAGTGATGTTCTGATTACACACATTAATGCACCAAATACACCATTATGTGGCACCACGTTTTACTGTAGCTGTAGTAATGATGTTCTTTTAACTTGTATGTTGTACAGTAAACTGAACACTTTTTCCTCATTTTCCTTCTCCTTTTGTGGTTTGGCTGTAGTTTGCAGGGAAAGCACTGCGAGTTCCTCCAGCACACACACACACACACACTTCTCCAAGCTCTTCAGGTATTGTGTGGCTTTCACTTGATGGAAGTGACGTGATGTTTGTCTAGACCCTAGCTGTTAGTGAAAGTCCATGTACGTTGGGGGGGGGGGGGGGGGGGGGGGGGGGGGGGGGGGGGGGGGGGGGGGGGGG
>JAOYMR010000015.1:3668315-3682868 GCA_025802075.1 Tenebrosternarchus preto
AAAAATGTAATGTGTCCAGTTGTTAAAAAATATATATTATGTGTAGTTAGTTACTTAGTTAGTTACTTAGTTAGTTAGTTGGACATAAACACACTCAATTCTTAAAAGGTGCTGAGCAGATTTCAGTGAGGTAATACCATAAGTGAAAATGGATTTCCAAAGTGTCGACAGAAAAAAATCTGCGCTAGGACCCTGCGGCTCGGCGCGCATGCTGGGAGGGAATGCACGCACTTAAAGCAGTAACTGAATTCGAGTGTGACAGGGTGGCAGACGAAAACCGCTAGGTTTTGGGAATTAAGACCGACACAGAGCCGCTCTACCGTTATTCAAAGATATGCAAAGGGTTACACCAAAAGCGCCCTCACGCACGAAAAAGTACTTTACGGCTGCAAAAGAAAGACTTGCTGAATACAATTGGAACTCGTTGTCAGGGTAAATGCCAATTTTTTTGAATTACACCAAGGCTATGGACAGAAGCAGCTCTGCCGAATTCGTCACTGAGCTGCTTTCAAAACCACTGGAGTAACTTACTAGCCTAGTCACAAACTTCTGATTTTGCTGAGTAACGGAGTAACATTTGTTCCTGTATTATTTGGAAACGGTGATTTGCAACACGCGGAATGCAGTATAGAAGCGGATTTTTGAGGATGCGCTACAAGTGGAAATCCACCGAAATATGACGGATATTTCCCGTTTGCGCTTTTCTGACGGACATATCTTGACCGCAAATCTGGACGCAAGGGAGGCACGCACTCATTCAAGCTAAGACACAGAATTGTCAACTAATCCAAGGCCAAAGGAGTGACAAGAAACCTTTTGATATTAGTTGCAAAAAGTTGAACTCACATTTTAAGTAATTACTAAAGGAAGCCTGCGCTTGATGACATGGGCTGACATGGGGGTACGGAAATGTCACTGAAGGGGATAATGTTGCGACCTAGCATCGGCATCTCGTTTTGGGGGCGCTTGCTTCTGTTGCTGGTCCTTCTGGTCGCCTCGGAGTGCAGGCTTGCCCAAGCGTGTCCGGAGCTCGTCTCAAGCGGCTGTAGCTGCACAGACGACCGTACTAAAGCCCATTCTGCTCGGAAGAGAGTGAGCTGCGCCGGAAAGGAACTAACGGAACCGCCAGACGTCAGCCTACTTCCCAACCGGACAGTTTCTCTGTGAGTTGAGACATACACGTTGTAGTTTGCAAGTGTAATAATTCCAAACACCCTAGCTCGTTTCTATACAGTAACTCATATGCAGACGTTTAAGGAGGACGTGTCGGCACGCTCGCGTCATTATTGGTGTGTGAGGACTCTTTACGTCACGCTAATATGTCGTTTCTGTGCTCATAGTCACTGAAAGACCTTGTCCTGAATCATTGTTGCTCTCTAAAAAAAACTAACAGCAAAAGATAATTAAAACAATTAAAATAACATGTGCATACCAGTATTTAAGTGATCACAGTTAAAAAATTAACTTTTTTGGCAAATGAACTCATGCTAAATACGCCTCATTGCTCCCACAGACGGGATACTCTGAAGTTTTATATATGAGCGAGTTACCATGTGAACCGCATCCGTTCCCTGTCAGACAGATACGAATATGCGAATTGGCTGCGTTGGCACATGGTGTCAGTACTCTGGGCTATGAAATTATATACCTTGACAGGCTAAGGATTATGAGAGCATTATGAGATCACGTGGCCTTTGTTAGCGGATACGTATATTTATGAACGGCCCCATATCCGACTTTCATCCTGTGAAAGAAGGATATTTGTTTTCCTTGTTGTTGTTGATGTTGTTTTCTTGACTGGTACAGTGTGAACAATTGATGGGCAATAACTGTGAGTGCCATAGATCAAAGTAAGAGGGAGATCGAGTGAGTGGGACCGTAAGGCTGAAATAGGCGAGCGAGCGCTCATGCTGGAGCACGCTTGATAGCCCCGCTTGTCACAGGCCTGTCATTTTCCATCCATCTGTATTTTAGTCCAGAGGGAAAGGAAACGTGCCCCAGGTCTGCACCCCTCCTACCCTAAAACCCACCCACTCCATACACGCTTGCACACATATACGCACGCACGCACACACTCTCTCCGATCTTCAGCGGACTTGGCTATACTAAAGGGGGATAAACAGAAACACATTTTGGATCTTTTTAGCTCTCTCTCTGTCTCGTACACACACACACACACACACACAGACACACACTCTCTCCTGTCTTCTCTTTCTCTTTTCTCTCTCTCGAATTTAATGACTGTCTGGTTCCTTCCTCTCTGAACACTGTCGTGAATTCAGGACAGACCCATCTCCACTGCCCTCTGTTCAGGAAGGAAGACTGACCAGACGCTCTGGCCCGATATGTGATTTTGCTTCTGTCCTGGATAAATATGAACCATTATGGATAACGAATAAAGCTCAAACATTTTGCTTTTTTACACAATTTCCTTATTACGTATAATACTAGAAATATTGTAAGCACTTAGTTCCACTAAGCAGGGAGGGACATGCCTGTAATCTTACAAATGTTTGGTTTGGTTTGGACTCTGCTTCTGCATTTTTTCTACTTTTGAGATTTGAGCCCTTAGTTCAGCATTTTGGCGAAACTGTACAATAACTTTGATTGGATCTGTCATTCCTGTCTGGAAACCACAGTTCCACAGGGTCAGGAAAAAAAATCCTATATGTTAAAACATTAGCCCTCATTTTTCATAAGCTTGATGTTAACACCCCCCCCCTCACCCAGTCTGTCATCTTCCCACAATGCCCCAGTGCTCCCCTCCCTGGAGGGAATGGTGCTTGCATTCGTATGGGTGTCGTAAAGAGGAAACATTCACCAAAAGAGAGAGAGAGAGGGAGATAAAGCAGTGGCGATCGGTCGTCCAGATGGAGGAGAAGGAAGTTCAGCAGCTCTGTGGACTGGAGAGACAGGCTGAAGTCGGGCCTGTTTGCAGGCCGGGGAGCTTCAGCTTAATGGGAGAGCACATCTGCTCGACACATTGGCCCGCCGCGAAGAAGAGGAAGCGGATTAAAAATAGGGGAGGGGGAGGGTGGGTCGGTCTGGGTGGGCGGTGACGCAGGCGTCGGGGGGCGTGGCAGGCGGCATGTGGCCGCACCTCTCAGCACCGTTTATTTGTTTTCCGAGCATGTACTAAGCACACGGTGTGACACGTTTATGAGGTTGAGCGGGATAAACGAGTGCAATTCCCGCCCTTCCCCTCTCCCTCCCCCTCCCCCTCCCTCCAGGGAGCGCAAGGATTATGCTAACAGTGTACGAGTAACGTCGTGTTCTTGAAGGTGGCATTCAAGTGACGGCCTTACTTACGTGAAAATCTTCAAGGTATATTTATTTATATTTTAGGTGTGTTGCTGTATATTCATACTGCATACTGCTGGCTTTTTTTTCTTGCGCACACACACACGCGCACACACACACACACACACGTGTTTTTGCACTGTTGTCCTTATCCTGGATTAAGTGACGTTTCGAGGTTCTGCTCCAGATGTGGAATGTTCAGAGTGATGGTGATGTTTCTGTTTTTCCTGACATTCCTCAGGCGTTTCTAGCCACCAGCCCAGGTGCAGTTTGGGAAACATCATATCTCTCTCTCTCTCTCTCTCTCTCTCTCTCTCTCACCCCACCCCCTCTCTCTCTCTCATTCTCTGTCCCTTTCTTTTTTCCTTATTTCTCTCTATCACCCCCTTTGTCTCATTGTCTTTCTCTCCCCCTCTCACTCACCACACACACACACACACACATACACACACACAAACACACACACACGCACTGTTCCCCCCTACTGCCCTCCTTGTCAAGCTGGCCAGGGTGAAGGAATGTCTGGGTGCTGTAATAAACTGAGGGCAGGGGCATTAGGGCAGTTGGACTATGGGCTTGTGGCTGATGCCGTCAGGGTTGTAATGCAGTCATAGAGAACTTTAGCAATAAAGATGGCTCGCTGTTTATAGCCTTCCCTCACGGCACTGCAGACATGCAGCTGAGCGGATGCCAGTCGTGCCAGTGCGGAGACGAGACGATAACCGGGAAGAGATCACACGGCAGAGAGTGTGTCAACAGCCCCCTGCTCCACACGTCGGCATCGAAGGATTCTGCGCAGCCAGTCAGGGTTAAGCCTGGGGATGTGAGGTCAGGGCCCAGGGTTTATCTCACAGAGCAGCTGCAGGTCACCGGCCCAACATCTGGCATGCTTCACCTGATAAGATTTAGATAATGCTCAGCACAATCATTATGCCCAGCACTTCACTCATGGTGCTGTGAAGGCCTGACCAATGAGAGAGCGAATGAATGAAAGACCTGACCAATGAGAGAGTGAATGAATGAAAGACCTGACCAATGAGAGAGTGATCGAAAGAACAGATAATAAATGGATAAAATATTCCTGGAGGCTCCTTTGTTCCTCCTTTCTCTTTCTTTAAACACTCATTCATCTCTCCCCCCAACCCTCCAGCAGTTAACACATCTCAGCAAAGCTCCTGCCCGTTACATCCGTTCAGTGTGTTTTCCAAGATTTTCACCTTCTAGCTAAACCCAACAGATACGCGTCTAAATCCTATACCTTCGATCGGACTGACGTGACGCTGGGTGGAGCTTCTCCCGCCAGACCAAGATGAAGCAATAAATGCTTAAGCCTTGTGTCCCTACCCATAATTTGGAGTGTATGTGAGTGTGTGTGTGTGTGTGCACACGCTCGCCTAGCCGCACGTTAGCGCATTTTTCCATTATGACCCAGATTTCTTGTAAACATCTAATCTGCGCAGGACCATCATCACATCATCACGAATCTTTCAGCACCATCATCACACGTAGATCCCGGTGTAGTGCACCCACCCAGCCCCCACCCTCAATCCCTCCCTCACACACACTCGGCCCCTTTCTTTTCGTTCTCTCCCGCGAACCACCCCCCACCCACCCACCCCTCCACTCCTGCCCCAGTTCATCCATACACAGCGAGGCTGAATCTAAATATTTAGCCGTGCTGGTAGGAAACTGCCATGCCCAAACTCCTTCCAGATGTGAACGAGAGGGCCTCTGTGTTTAGAGCTAATTATGTGTGGCTGCATGGGGACTGGGGACTGGAGAGAGTGAACGAGAGAGGGAGGGAGAGAGGGTGAGGGAGAGGCAGAGAAGATGGGAGAGAAGGAGTGAGAGAGAAGTCGGACGTTCTTGAAAAGCACCCACAGGGAAAGAATACTAAAAAATGTCCACATGTGTGTGTGTGTGCGCGGCTGTGTGTGAGTGTGGATGAGGCAGCAGGTTCACTTCTGGCCCCTGAGATGTCAGCAAACTCCCTCAACGTAAACCAGTCAAGTCTGATGGCAGTAGAATAATGGCACATACAGTAAACAGTCCAGATCACATGTATGTATGCAGGCAGTCAGTGGCAGCCCACCTCATGCCCAGGGCCCACGTCATGCCACCTCACGCCCAGGGCCCATGTCATGCCTAGTGCCCACCCCACAGTCACCTCATGCCCAGGGCCCACGTCATGCCCACCTCACGGTCAGGGCCCACCTCACGCCCAGGACCCACCCCACAGCCACCTCATGCCCAGGGCCCACGTCTTGCCCACCTCACGCCCAGGGCCCACGTCATGCCACCTCACGCCCAGGGCCCAGGTCATGCCACCTCATACCCAGGACCCACGTCATGCCACCTCACGCCCAGGGCCCACGTCATGCCACCTCACACCCAGGACCCACGTCATGCCACCTCATGCCCAGGGCCCACGTCATGTCACCTCACACCCAGGACCCACGTCATGCCACCTCACGCCCAGGGCCCACGTCATACCACCTCACGCCCAGGACCCACGTCATGCCACCTCACGCCCAGGGCCCTACCCACGCCTACTTCACGCCCCACCTGAGCCGACCAGCAACAATGGGCCACCTATCATCTTTTTTTTTTTTGTCCATAGCAATGTATAGAAAAATGCTGATAAGCCTGATCCCTGTACAGTAGTGACAGGGCAGTAGTGTATCAGCTGGCACTGTAGGTAAGGATGGCACGACGATGCCCAGCCGGGAGCTGGAGTGCAGAGGTGAGCGTCTCGCTCGCCCTGCAGATCCTGCTGTGATTCCATTCAGGGAGGCAGCAAAGTGAACAAGCAAGTAAATAAAGAATGATAGATAGAGATCTGTAGCGCAGGACAGACTGTGGCTTTGTTCTGTTGTCATACGAGTGAGTGCTTTCGGATCTTACAGTAGTTACAGTTGCTGATCTGGTCGTTCAGATGGTGACTGAACCAGTTACTGAGCTGATTGTCATCAAGATCTAAAGCACACACACACACACACACATGCACGCACACACACATTTTAGTGGCTATCCTTGGCATGGGGCACAGGGTGTGTGAAGAATGTGGAGTGTGTGAATTCATGCTCCCCCAGACAGCTGCAGTATGACTGCAACAAATGGTCATTTGTGTGTGTGTGTGTGTGTGTGTGAGTGTAGCTGTCAGACAGTCAGTACAACCAGTTCAGTCTGTGAGTGAGTTTTTAGAAACCTTCCTGACAGACATCCGGGGAATTGTGTGGAAGGGCGTCCTCGGAAAAGTCGCCGTTCCCGGAGATGGACAGTTTATTTTTGTGGGAAAAAGCGATGAGTTTGGGGGGGGGATTAAGGAGGAGGGTTAGAGGATGGAGGCGGGGCCTCTGCACGTGTTGTTAAGGGTGCGGCCGTAGATCGACAAAACAAACATAACTGGCTGATACTGGATACCACGGTTCCCCCATCACACCTGTTGTTGCCACACACACTTCAACCTCTGACTTTTGACGCTGAGGGTCAAGGTAAATGTCAGGCGTCTGTGTGGAGCTGTCAAGACACTATAAGTACTCAGTGTGTTAGTGGCGAAGAACCTGTGAACGGTCATGGTTGCAAAATTCTCCAATAGTGTTGTGTTTAGTGAGAGAGAGAGGGAGAAAGGGAGAGAAAGAGAGGGAGAGAGAGAGAGAGAGAGAGAGAGAGAGATGTTCTCATTTTCTTCCTGAAGCACAGCAGGAGTCTCTGTTTGGATAGTTTTTCCTTTCACCCCCTCATCTTATCTGACTCCAGAAAATGCTGATTTTTCTCTTTGTTTTTCTCTCTGTCTTTCTGACCTTTTCTCTTGATCTCGGTCTCTCTGTCCATTTCTCTCAGTCTCTCTCTCTTTTTGTCTCTTTGTTCTGTTCTCTTTTTCTCTGTCTCTCTCTTTCTCTCACTCTTCTCTTGGTCTCTGTTTCTCAGTCTCTTTCTCTCTTACCCTTTTTCTGTCTCTCTCTTGTACCTTGCGCTTCTTACTCTCTTTCAATAATTCTTTCTTTTTCTGTTTTATGGTTTTTTCCTGTGTGTGTGTGTGTGTGTGTGTGTGTGTGTTGAGGGTATAAATGATTTAGGTTCTGTGCTCAGTGGGGAGTTCAGATTGCTCTAATCATCAACCTTTGTGACTGTATATTTCTGTTTCTATTAGATAAGCACTAATCCTTCTTTCACTGACTTCATAAAACAGGCAGTAAAACAGAGTCGGACTTTTGTGTAAAAACGTGATTGTCCTGAATAAGTGGTTTGTTGACTTATTGCAGTATTTGTTTACTGTCTTTCACTTAAGCTGCCAGTGCCAATCATAATATAAATAGCACATACACACACACACCCCCACACACACACCCACACACACACATACATACACACACACACACACACACACACACACACACACACCCACACCACAAATGATCTTCGGTGATCTTGGTTCCAAGATTAGAGCTACGTGGTATTTAGGTCACATTTCAATAATTAAAAGTTAACACTGAAACTCGGCTGAAGTGAGGGCACCCCTCCTGTAGCTGGATAAGTTATGTAAACATTACATTCATGTATTTTGGTTCAGAAACACACTTTGGGCTTCAACTCCTTTAGTGATGGTTTCTTGGTGCCTTTTTGGACTTCATGTTAGATTTGGCAAGGGATAGTGAATACGTATATTGTCAATGTGTTTTTTTCTGTGTGTGTGTGTGTGTGGGAAGGGCGTTCATGGTCGCTGTTGTCTAAAATAAGGCTCCATCCTCCTCTTGGTAATTACAGTGTTTATAAAATCCAGATTTTAATTTTAGACTGCAGAGGCACTTGGCATAAACACACACACACACACACACACACACACACACACACACTCACACACATACACGCGTGTCCCAGACGCAGCCTGTAATTTCAAAATGAATGGGAGTTTGAGCACTTTACTGTGTTGTGTCCATCGAGAGTGCCGAGCTTCTTTCAGCGCTGTGTAGTCTGAGGTGATCTGGGCCTGACAGGGATCCCTGCTGCCTCTGAGTAGACGTTCACCAGGGAGAATCTTGCTGGTGGCATCCAGTATGCCTGAGGACAGAAGCCCTCCATCAGCAAACAGTTGCTGTGCAATTACACGCACCCATTTTAACACTGACACAGCTTCTCTCTCTCTCTCTCTCTCTCTCTCTCTCTCTCTCTTTCTCTGGGGGTTTTCTGTGGGCTTCTTTTACAAAGACAAGCATTCACATCTCAAGATTCATTTAAGCACCAAGTGCTGTTGTTTTCAAGGGTTTTGGCTGAGCAAGGCTCACGTGTGTATGTGTGTGTGTGTGTGTGTGTGTGTGTGGCACACTGCTGATCTGGGTTTTTTTTTTATGCGCATGTGCGTGTTGGTGTGCGGCCCTCAGCCCGTGCAGACACGATCTCCGTGTTCAACATCTGGTTCTGGCAGAAACCCTGCGCTCACCTTGGTTCAATTACGGTGGGTGGCCATGCGGGTGCTTGCATGCACACATGCGTGTGTTCTGTGCAGACGTACTCACGCGTTTGACCCCTTTCACTGAGAACCAGCCCAGTGCCTCAGGATGCACAAGTCTGTCAGTACGCTGCCTTGAGTGGCTTTCTCTTGCAGAGTGCTTGCCCAGAACCCCACACCACCCTCACCCTCCCGGGGCGGCACTCAAGCCCCGGCCCAGAAAGAGCACTCGTTCCTGGGCCGGAGGAAGCTGGAGGTGGGGGGTGGGGAGGGGTGGGGGGTGGGTCTGGAGCTCCAGGGCTGGTGAGGTTCAGGGTTAGAGGCTGGTTAGGACTGGCCTGTCAAACCACCGCAGTGCCACTTGAAGAACTCCAGAGAGAATAGAGGCCTTTTAACAAAGAGCAGAGCAGCCTTGCTTCTGTTCAGAGACACACACTCATACACATAATACACACATATGAACACACACACACACACACTCATACACATACACACATATGCACACACACACACACTCATACACATAATACACACGTATGCACACACACACTCATACACATACATACACACATATGCACACACACACTCATACACATAAATACACACATATGCACACCCACACCTATATATGCACATTCACTGCAACTGTGCAGTTGCTTGATTGAATATATGAAACTATACACGAGCTTGAGCTTGAAAAATATCACAGAACCATGCATATAGACAGGCACACTGTCTCTCTCTCTCTCACACACACACACACATACAGACAGGCATGCACACACTCTCTCTCACACACACACACACACACACATACAGACAGGCATGCACACTCTCTCTCTCTCACACACACACACATACACACATACAGACAGGCATGCACACTCTCTCTCTCTCACACACACACACACACACATAGGCAGGCATACCCACTGTCTCACACACACACACATACACAGGCATACCAACACAATCACAAAGATTAGTGCGCACACACACAGACATAGACACACACACACACACAGGCCTACTCCTGCTGTGAAGGTGCTGTAATTGGGCTCTTAGGCTTCATTAGTGGCAGTGCTGCTAGGATGTCTCTCTCTCTCCCTCTCTCTCTCTCTCTCACACACACACACATTCCTCTCTCTCTCTCTCTCTCTCTCTCTCACACACACACACACATTCCCCTCTCTCTCTCTCTCTCTCTCTCACACACACACACACACATTCCCCTCTCTCTCTCATACACACACAACCTCTCTCTTTCACATACACACTTACTCCTTCTCTCACATAGACACTCTCTCTCTCTCTCTCTCCCTCACACACATTCACACACACACACTGACAGAAACACACACACACACACACACACTGTACAGTTACTCCTCTCTTCACACTCACACTCTCTCACTGAAAGAGGTAGTAACCCTTTGAGCTACGCAGCTTAGGACTCCACCTTTCTGACTACAAATCCCACACTGACTTGCAGGTATGTAGGTATCGCATGCAGAAATGTAGGTATCACTTGCAGGTACACTGTGAGAGAGAGAGAGGGAGAGGGAGAGGGAGAAAGCGAAAGAGAAAGAGAAAGAGAGAGTGAGGGAGATGAAAATCTAGCATAGCACTGCAGTTCTTTGGGAGCAACTTCTCACAGAGACTTTTTGATTCCTTATCTCCATCTTTGTATCCATTTACACTATCCATGTAACAGTAGCCCCTATCTATTTACACTATCCATGTAACAGTAACCCCTATCTATTTACACTATCCATGTAACAGTAACCCCTATCTATTTACACTATTCATGTAACAGTAGCCCCTATCTATTTACACTATCCATGTAACAGTAGCCCCATCTATTTACACTATCCATGTAACAGTAGCCCCTATCTATTTACACTATCCATGTAACAGTAGCCCCTATCTATCAAGTACAAACTTTAGCACAGTTTCATAAATCTCTGTCATTTTGCAATAAACAATAATGTACAGTCCTGAGAAATTATATATGATATGATCATTGATTCTTTGTGACATGTCTGATGCTCCTGCTCTTCATGATATAGACAGAATATCAAACAAGCAAAAAAAAAGTTTCTTTTGCCATTATCAGTGCCTCATTATTCAGCGTAAACAGATTGGACATTTGTAGTGTAAAAGCAGATTTTGGTTGTTATCCCTACTGTGAGCTTGTCGTTCATGTTTCCGGTCCAAGCAGAACACAAAAGTGACACTCCAACATTCCAGGATGGTAGTTGTACAGAGCATTGAGCTTAATCTGTAAGAGATTGTAAGGTTAAATCTGTAAGAGACTGGAAGGTTAAATCTGTAAGAGACTGGAAGGTTAAATCTGTAAGAGACTGGAAGGTTAAATCTGTAAGAGACTGGTTCAGCAATCATGATGGAACACTGGGATACCTGGACTTTCAGGCAAGTGAAAAAAAGGGAAATGTACTACCGTACATGATTTCACTTTTCAAAATCGCCAGGATTTCTTTTTCTTGACTTGATGTATTTGGTGTCAATCCATGACTCAAGACTTTGTGTGTAGTGGTGTTTATGTCATACTCTATAATGGAGCATTTGGTGGACTTAGCTGTTGGCATACAAGCCCGAGGTGGAGTTACTGAAGGCTGAAGTTGACCTCTGAATCCTTATTAAACATAAATCCTTCACTTATCCAACCTGTGCTTCTCCTGTTCGGTGCTCGAACCGGACTGCTGTGCTCGCCACGGAGATGCTGAGAAAGAACGAGATTCGTGTTATCGGAGAGTGGGAGAACTACGCTGAATAGAAACTTTGTGAAGTGCTTTTCTTGTGCTGAACTGCGCTGCCCATGTCTCCTGCTGTGCTGGGCATCGTTGCACGCTTATAGGCCTCTGTTATTACCCATAATATCAGTTGCTAGGCTGAGATTTGCTTTAGTTAATGCGCTTTAAGCTTAACAAAATGAAACCGATGCTGATTATTGCTCCTTTGTTGCAAAAGCTTAATTATCTTTCATTTAGGAAAGATCATTTTGGACAATTAAGCTTCTGTGAAAAAGCCCTCACTGAGCTGTTAGTGCCTGCTACCCACAGAGAGTCTTATTTAGGAAGAATGTATTCATTATGTAAGCTTTAAGGCCTACCATGTTTGCCACAGAGCTCGTACTAAAATACAGAGCTTCTTTGTTACCTGTAAGGCCTCCCTCTAACCTGTGGGGAATTCTTCTACAGCCTCCTTTTTGTGGGCGATCCAGGCACTCTGGCGGGTGACTAATGTGGGTAATACACATGCTTATAGTAATATATAGGGTAACTGGTTCTTCTATTCTGATTTAGGCAACTGGCTTGTCTGTTGTGATTTTGTAATGTAAGCATTTAGATGACATTATAAAGGGATTTTCTTCTTTTTCACCCATATGGACTCTTAATAACAAAGTATCTCTAAAATGCATCTCTTTTGAGCTGCGTTATGTTATTATGTAAATTAGAGCTTATGTATTTGTGTAGTTTTCAAGCCTCTGTGTAACATACAGAGCATTTTGTTCCTCCGTGTTCCACCACGCTTTCTCTTGCATGTAGTTCCATGTCCTCCAGCCATCTTTCCAGTCCCACCTCCACCTCTGCTCCAGTGGGGTGGGGTCAGCCCGAGCTGGCCGGTGTGGAGCTCCTGGTCTTCCTGCCTGCGGTTGGAGACAAATTGGCCCAAACGAGAACAGAGAGAGAAGGACCCAAGATTGAAGGGGGGTGGGGGGTGCGGGTGGGTTGATGCCAGGCCGCCCGGATGCCCGCCTGGGGCGCCCCTGCCCGATACAACCTCAGCAGTAGGCAAGCGCAGAACTAGGCTGCCGGCTAATGCTTGAGCTTGTGTGTTTTGGCGAAGGTTGTGTGTGGTAGCTGTGCTGACAGAGCAGACAGAGTAAAGTTCAAGAGCAGGAATTCACTTCCCAACCAATGTCCCATTTTTAAACTAAATTTTAAATAGATTTCATTTAAACTAAAATAATAAAGTTGAACAAAAAGACCCAAGATTTCTTTACTGGATGCAGAGGTTAAGGTTTAGGTGAACTGTGAGTGTGCGTGTGTAATATCACAAAAACGAAGGCACACCTCAGATCTCAGATGAATCTAATGAAGTCTTGTCTAGATGGAAGAGCTCGTCTCTGACCCAACATTAGTTAAGAGAGCAGTAGGGTCAGAAGAAACTGTACAGTCAGATTTACTGTACAGGCATATTTACATAGTCTGGCAGTACATCAAGGCAGTACACAGGAGCAAATATAGCTCTGATTTGATTAGGATTGTGTCATTTCTGTATCTGAACATGTTTTCTAAATGCACTGTACCTTTCAGTCACATGCTGCCTCCCAATGTTTATGTTGTTGTTTTTTCTACATCCTGTTTGTTTGTGTTGTCTTCCCTTCCCCCCCTGCTGTTCCCTCACTCTCCATCCTATCCTCTCTAACATCTTCACACTGTTCTTAATGATATGTTTGTGAATTTCCTGTGTATCCGATTTTCATTCTCTCTGTCTCCTCTCTTCTCTCTCTCCTCCCCTCTCTCTCTCTCCTTCTCTTCTCTCTCTATTCTCTCTCTCTCCTCTCTCTCTCCCTCTCTTCTCTCTCTGCTCTCCCTCTCCTCTGCTCATTCTTCCTCCCATTTCCACCATCCACCTGCTCTTCCTTGTCACGCCTGTCCATCATGCCTTGCTCCAGGAAGCGCTCCCGACTCGACCCCTGACCCCGGATAGCTGGGCTGTGTATAAACAGCTCATTTTGTCCACTTCCTGTTTGGGTCTGAACGGGAGCAGCCCCTATTTTGGTGTGTTTACAGAGCAACCTTCTTCAAGAGAGTCAGTGCGTGCATGCATGTGTGTGTGTACGAGCGTGAGTCTGTGTGCGTGTAAGTGTGTGAAAGCATAAGTGTTTTGCTCAGTGCTGTGTATGCAGTATCTGTACTGAGACCCACGTAGCGAGGAGTGGAGTGTGTTCGTCCAGGTATGATACAGCTCTCAGAAACAGGGCTGAGCTGAATAATAATGCCACACTTCAGGCTATAACAGCACCATACTGCCTCTGTAATTGTGGCCTACATCAGGCTGTAATTGTGCCACACTTCAGGCTGTAATAACACCATACTTCAGGCTATTATTGTCATTAGACTAGCCAGTGACTGTAAACTTTGTTGGTCCCGGGAGCTTGCTGCATACAAACTCACAGTAATGGTACTGGGGCTACAGAAAGACCCATAAATACATATATATGTGTGTGTAAGCGTGTGTGAGGCTGATGTGTGTATGCATTCACACACATATGCAGACATTCACGTTCCCAAACGATAGATTTTTAATTTATTGCTCACCAGTGACTTTTCACTATCTTGAGTTCTGAAGCCTCTGGATTCAATTTAGCGGTTTGCTTCTTTGCCAATGATAACTCCCTCTCCATCCCCCCATCTGAGTATATCTCTCTCTCTCTCTCTCTCCCTCTCGTTCTGTCTGTCTTTCTCTCTCACCCTTATCTCTGTTATGATTTCTACTTCTCTTCACCTGTTGTCTGCCTGTATGTCTCCAGCTTCTGCGGCCTGTGCAGATTCGACCTGCCTCATGGCCTGGCTGATCTGGAGTCAGAGATCTCCACACTCTCACTCTAAGGCATACGCACTCAGCCATGTTCTTTCTTTTACAGCCAAAAGCTGATCTGGAGTCAGAGATCTTCACACTCTCACTCTAAGGCACACACACTCAGCCATGTTCTTTCTTTTACAGCCAAAAGCTGATCTGGAGTCAGAGATCTTCACACTCTCACTCTAAGGCAC
>JAOYMR010000015.1:3693717-3717673 GCA_025802075.1 Tenebrosternarchus preto
AGGTGTTCCCCCCCCACCCCCCCACCCACCAGGCCAAGCGTTCACACATAGCACAGCATTGTTCTCCCTCCATTCACTGATCCTTGCATGCGCCGAGCTGCGTCGCGCTGACGGCCAGATGGTCTTCTGCGGTCGTGCTGGCTTGTTTGCAGCCGAATTGAAACCGTGCTCCCAAAACTGCTGTCAGTTTAGCTCCAGCAGAGGACCGAGGTCTACCACTGACTCTGTTTACGTATGCTAGTCTAATGGGCTTTTGCTTCTTGGATTTATTGTGTTTGCGCAAATCTGCTTCCTGCTAGTTTGGGAAGAGGCAGCCATGTCTAACCTTTGTCAGACCGTGAGGCAGTTTAGCAGTGGGCAGAAGATGTGATTTAATATGGGAACCAGTTTCCAGAGGTGCAGAGACTGACACAACAGCAGGACTTAGGATAGACATGAATGTGACGCCTGTGTATTCACGCACACAAACACACATTAACATACCGACAAACACTCACTTCAAACACAAAGTCAGGAGCAGCTTGGCCTTACAGTAGGATGAAGGAGCTGAAATAGTGTTACCGAAAGAATTAACATTTTGTACCAAGAAATTCTGTGACTGCTAAATGCTATTTTTTGCCTGTTTGTGGGAGCAGCAGGTCGTTGAGTCAGGATGTAACTGTAGGTATGTTCTGCCGTTTGGCACTGTCAGTGTGTCTAGGAACCACATTTGGTCCACTTCAGTTTTTCCTGAGAGACCAAATCTCTGTATATAGTTTTTTGAACACGTTTCCTGAAACAATGTACCATTTTCGAAAAACTATAAACACAAAACCAAAACCACATGTTAATCTTTTCAGACCTCAAACCCATATGACAAAATCAAACATTTTCCTTAAAAATATATTTTGGACTACCATTTCTAAGTACAGTCTTGTAATTTAAAATGTAAAAATAAGGAATTTGTTTAAATGTTGGCAAATACAGCACAACACCATCAGATAATCATTCCTGAGTATTCTCAGGACACAGGGTTTTATAAACCTCGCACGCGGTGCTGGCTGTAGCGTGGACGGGCGGGGGATGCTCTGCTCGTTCACCCTGGATCAGAACTCTCCGCAGCCTTTCTGCACTGTCTGCCGAAGGGTTCCCCGCTTGGAATGGTTTCTGTCATATACGCCTTCTCTGTGGGGTAAAGGAATGGGGAATTTGTTGGCACAAACAGACTGGGGATTTTAGAATTGCCTGTAAACCAGTCATGCAGCCCAGCCGTTTTCCAGCATGGTGGAAACAAACGATCTCCCAAATAACAATGTAGCGTGTCTTCCCCGGCTGTCCTGGATGACTCTTTTTGTTAAGATTCATTATCGCGGAGAGGACTGAGGAAATCCACATATGTGCTGGCTTATATGGGCACAGAGTGGTGCTGGAGGACCCATAATGCTTTGTGGCCAACGATTTTCCAACCTTGTGATTCTGAATAGGGTGTGACTGCTTTTGCTATTCCCTGGTTCCCTGTTGAGAACTGACAAATCCTGGAGGTAACCGTGTTAGCACAGCCTGTAGCTCATGAAGAAATTAATGCATGCAGAGTTTGCGTGTTAAGTTTTACACAAAACAAATCCACAACTCATGTGAAAAACACATGGATAGTGTTCCCAGTCCTGAGAGTTTTTTTTTTTTTTTTTGTGGTGAGATAATGGTTTTGCTTATTGAACCAGTTTTAGTGTGTAAGCGGTTGAGACAAAACAGTAAGACAAAAAGGACACTCCGTGTGAAATAAAAAAAAAAAAAACGAACATCATAAACGAAAAGTGTCATGTTCTTAATTTGATTGTGTTCTGTCATCAAGTTTCTGCCGTTTGCGGAGCAGTTCATGAGGTGTAGTCCATGGTTTGAGTGTGTTGGTGTTTGTATTGGCATCAGTCATTTATTCAACCATCGCATGATAGCAGAGAAACATATAATCAAAAGGAAGTAAGAAAAATACAGCTTTTCCTTGCATGTTTTTTGAGTATAGTGGAGAGAGCTGGAAAATTACAGCATGGTTTGGCCAGAAAATATCTCCGCTCCTGGACCCTTCATGAGCATTTAATTCGACTTCTCAAAAAATATGAAATATATCTCTGCGTAAGAGAACCATGAATTACTTCTAGATGTACAATCTGCCAGTCTCATTTATGATGGACTACAGTGAAGACATGGAATGTGTGTACTGCCAAATTACCGCTGTTTCATAAATGGTTTCCCAAAATAGGTCGGCCATTAACACAGCAGGATTTCGCAATGCTGGACTCGCCAGCCAAGATACCACATGCAGCAGGACACTACTGGATGGCTGCTCAGATTCTGGCCCTAGTAAAATAACTGTCATTCATTCAGTTGCTGTTGACTGCCATGTTTGGAGTTCAAGTTTCAGCTGGAGCAAAGTTTCAAGGAAAGTTTTGATCTGGATAGGGATTGGGTGGAAAGAAAATCCTGCACTTTTTACATTTTTTTTTTTAAATTTTCCACACAAGCTAATATGAAAAAGAGCAGCATAAATAAATAAATTATGATCTGCTCGTAATCAGCTAATAAACAGCTGTCTGGTGGGATAGCTGGTAGAATTCCACTTTTGAAAGAGCAAATGTTTCTGGGTCCTGCTTATGATACATGTGATTGATTGGCTGTAAACTGCACAGAAAATCTGAGGGAGGAGAATGAAAGCAGGAAATTGTAAGAAAAAACAAGAACCGGCCAAATGCTGGTTTCCTGTTTGGCTAAGCAGTGCATTTGGGGTATAAGGGTCTTGGAGTTATAAGGACCCCATTGTGTGTGTGTGTGTGTGTGCGTGTGTGTGTGTGTGTGTGTGTGTGTGTGAATGCATGTGGTTTCTGCTCCTGAGTACCTTCCTATTCGGTCTGCACGGGAAAAGAAAAGTGGAAAAAAGAAAAAGGAAACTGTAAAAATAAACGAGTAAGGGCCTCTGTGCAGGCAGGAAATGACACACAGCAACAAAATGGCCTCCACCGGCTTCACTACATCCACATGAACATACCAGCACCCTGACACAGAACACACACAGTGCAGGGGCAGTTTGTACATCCCATATCAAATCAGCTAATGACATTTTAATTGGTGTATACATTTCACAAACACAGCTGTGCAAATCTAATGAGCAGAAAGACAGTGTAGGTCACACACCCATATACACAATAAACACTTTTTCCCCACACCCTGACACACACACACACACACACACACACACACACACATACACGCTATGTCTGTCTCCTAGCATCTAATCTTCTCTTATACAACAGACAAACCATAATGGCCCTTCAATGTGCTCTCTCTCCTTCTCTCTCTCTCTCCCTATCTCTCTTTCTCTCTCACTATGTCTCTCTTTCCCTCTCTCATCCTATGTCTCTATCTCTCTCCTTCTCTCTCTTTTTATTTTTTTTCCTCATGGACCCCAGTTTTTGGAATTGACACATATCTTTCTCCCTCTCTTTCTCTCTCTCTGTTTCACACACACACACACACACACACAGATCCTGGTTCTAAGCTAAATAAAACAGCATGCAACTCTGAGGGGTGTGTACAATCATCTTATTAGGTCAGGCAGTGACATTCTACTCTACAGCCACCCAATCACAGAGTGCAAAGCAAAGCACTCCAGGCACAATGGATGAATGGTGAATAATGCATTACTACTCAGGACTTCGTAGAACTATTCCATTTATGGTAACATTATATATTATATATATATTTCTTTCTGGTATTATGATATGACTCTTCTATAAGCAAGCAGTGGCATTGCTCCTGTCTTAGCAAAGAGGGTCATCCACTCTGCCAGCACTCATATCACAAGGTGCTTGAAAGCTTTTACAGTTCAGTGAGTGTGTGTGAGTGTGAATGTGTGTGTGTGAGTGTGTGTGAGTGTGTATGTGTGTGTGAGTGTGTGTGTGTGAGTGTGTGTGAGTGTGTATGTGTGTGAGTGTGTGTGTGTGTGTGTGTGAGTGTGTAAGCCTGTGAATCTGTTCGCTTCCTTTCCACATTCCCCATCTCCATGATAAGAGAGTGTTATGTGTGCACACCACTGCTGGTCTTCACACAGGGTGCGCATGCATCTCTAACCTTTACCCTGAAGGCACGTGTGTGTGTTTGTGTGTGTGTGTGTGTGTGTGTGTGTGTGTGCGTGCGTGCGTGTGTGTGTGTGAATGCATGCGTGTCCGTGTGTGCATGTCCGTGTGTGTGTGTGTGTGTGTGTGTGCGAGCGTGCGTGTGTGTGTGTGCATGCTTGCGTGTCCGTGTGTGCTTGTCCGTGTGTGTGTGTGTGTGTGTGTGTGTGTGTGTATGCGTGCATGTGTGTGTGTGTGTGTGTGTGCGTGTGTGTGTGTGTGTGTGTATGTCTATGTGAGAGGAGAAGGAAGTGGTGGGTAAAGTTGTTCCTTTCATCACAGTGCTAATGAGGACTTGGACACACCAAGCCAGGAAACTGCTATTGTTCCCTTTCCAAGAGTCTAGCTACTGCAACACACACACACGCATACACACATGCATGCACACACATATTGATTTGCTCTCAGACATCCAGAAAAATATTCTCTCTCTAATGCTTTCTATCACTCACTTTCAATCTCTTTCACCCACACACACAAACACTCCCTATGCAAACACCTCCCCCTTCACACACACATACACACACACATGCATAATGTTTACTCCAAGGCCAAGGACAGTTAATACCCACTATCATGAAAACTTTCTCTCTCCTTTTTGACCTCCTTTTTTGTCTCAGTTCCTCACACACTCTGGCTTCACCCCTCCCTCACACACTCTGGCCCCGCCCCTCCCTCACACACTCTGGCCCCACCCCTCCCTCACACACTCTGGCCCCCACGGCTCTAACAGTGCATGCCACAGCTTTCACTTTTAAGCTTGTAGCACTGAACACAAATATGAAAAGAAATGTCTGTGCAGACATGCGATGCGTCCATCTGCATAACACATACACACACACACACACACACACACACATGCTTTTCTTTGTGTCCTCTCATTGATTTTATTTTGTGTTTGTTAACATACGATTTTCATGAATTGTACACAATTCTACAGTCCTATTTCTTGAAGCAAAACAAGTAGGAAAACAGTGCATGGTGATAAAGCCACAGTAGGTTTCCGTCGAGGCGAGTGTAATGGGGCTGCTTGAGCAAACCTCTCCCCCAGCAGGACTGAGGGCCGCATTTATCTGCTAGACACCTTGTCAGTGTTGACTCCCCTCTGGAGAGACTCTCAGGGAGTGTTGTGTCAAGACAGTCAAGATCAACACTGTGTGCGTGTGTGTGTGTGTGTGTGTGTGTGTGTGTGTGTGTGTGTGTGTGTGTGTGTGTGTGCGTGCATGTGTGAAATATCTTGACTGAAGTATACTGAGATCAGAGGTTGATTGAGTAGATATTAAAGCCTTATTAAATAATTAATTTAAAATGAAATTAGGTGAAACATATGTAGAGTAATGTATGTCAACATAAGATGATCCTGATAGGAGCAACCGATGGCATTCTTGTCCTTCTCCTTGTCAGGCAGAGACGTGTCATGTGAACCTGTTTGCTGCACCACTGGGGTCAAAGCGATTTTTTTTTGTCGTACAGATCTGATCAAAAACAAACCGCGCGAGTGTCAGCTCCATCCATATTTTGACTCAGGACTGAGGGTGGGGGCTCTCTGGGAACAGTCTGAGGTTTTATATATAGGCTTTTATTTTGGAAGCTCTGGAGAAAAAAAAAACCCCACAGCTTGTGGTTGTCCATACGTTGGGCGGGGCTGGAACCGTCTCTTCTGCAGTAGCCAATAAATAACAGGAGTGCAGAGATCAAACAGGTCCCCTCTTCACTAAATTTAAGCTCGGTGAAGGTTGGAACCCTCCCAACAGGGAGCTCTGAGGAAGTTTCTAGAAATGGCTGCTAGCAGGATGTACCTGGACTTTTACATGTGTCATATGAGAGGAGGCCATTATGGGACATCAGCTGACCCTCATCATCCTCCCCAGTTTCCACCTGGATAATAAATATCTTGCCAAGGGTTTCAGAGGTAAATTTGGAGGGGGTGAGTATGTGCTAAGAGGGCCTGAAGGCTTAGTGTTTCGATACATGGATTGAGGATAATGTAGAGAGAAGGTTAGAGAGAAAAAGTAGAGAGAAAGAGGCTGAGAGACAGGAGAGAGATTCGACATGACTCAATCTTCAAAGTGTGTTTTTCAAAATGAATATTTATGGTTTGTAACATTGCGAGCATAGTCTCTCTGGGGAAAAAAAAGCTCCACAATCTATCTTTACTGAATTTCTTGTGGTATTTAGTGTATTCTTTGCTTCTAAGATTTGTCTCTTTTCTGAATCATATGGCCAGATGGTCACCACATTTCTTCTCCATGGTGATGACGTACAGGCGTATTTCCTGCTTTTCAAACGAATGGGAGAGTCGTGTTATGATGAGCTCAAATGCCTCTGCTGAAACAGCCAGCCATGAACTGTGTGAGTGTGTGAGTGAGTGTGTGAGTGAGTGTGTGAGTGAGTGTGTGAGTGTGTGAGTGAGTGTGTGAGTGAGTGTGTGAGTGAGTGTGTGAGTGAGTGTGTGAGTGTGTGAGTGTGTGAGTGAGTGTGTGAGTGAGTGAGAGAGAGAGAGAGAGAGAGAGAGAGAGAGTATGGTTTTATTAATGCTTTTATTGGCTTTTAATAAAAAAAGACGTAGAAATGTTTGAAAACAGCTCAGAGCTGGTTTGTGTGGTCATTTCAAGTGATGGCTTGATTCCCCACTTACAGCTCCTCTGAACTAGAGCAGGGGATTCCACTTTAAATTCCTAAAACTCTTCTATATCTCCCTCCTATAGTAAACTTGTACTAAGTGTATAATAGTCACTAAAAAACCTTCCACTCAACAAAGCATTACACACTTTATCTTTTAGGTCTCTCTATAATAATCTCCTCAAACTGTTTTCAATTTGTGCTTTTGCTCTGATCTCCTGGCCTCATATCCAGCACACTGATTCTTGTCTCACGCACGTCTCAGCCGAGTGCCTTGTCTCACGCACGTCTCGACGGTGTGTCTCGTCTCTGCAGTGACCTCAGGAATAACTTGATCAGCGCTGTGATGCCTGGAGCCTTTCAGAGTTTGACGGCCCTGCGGAAACTGTAAGTGATGCACGCTCCAGTTAAGATGTCTCATTCCTATCTTGATAAAGAGATTAGGTTTTAATTATCTTCTCCAGTTATGATACGTTATGATAAGTCATTCGCCATACATAAACATCTTGTGGACCATTTTATGAATGTGCTGTGTACAGTCAGAGAATACAGTATAATGTGTTTATTTTTTATTATTATACATTTTTTTGTTAATTAAACACTGAACATGTAAACGACCGTCTGCTGGATTAAGATTATGGCTAAAATGAGGAATGACTGTAGTCTTGACGTAGTAAAGTGCAAAAGCTTCTTTTCCACCGGTTTTTGCTAGCAGCTACAAACTCCGCCCTGTCATCGTGGGAACCACAGGGCCCTCCGCGGAGGTCCCTGAGGTGGGCGCTTGGAGCAGCGGCGCGTTGCTTGCTAACCGCTCGCTTGCGTCTCGCTGGGTTTCCGGTAGCGACCGCGGGCCCTCAGATGCCCCTTGTGTGCGTGCCCAGAGAAGAGCTAGTTTAACTGGGACAGAGCTCAACCAGAGAGCGCAGATCCAGCCTGTTATGCCGTAGGGACTACAGGGGTAGTCCCAGAAGGCAACATGGCGCTGGAAGAGGCGGGCTTCCCCTCCATCTCTCACTCTCCCGTCCTCTGCTTTTACTCCCTTTCTTTGCCTGGCTGGGCGTTTGTCAGAGACGGATCTGTAGGCTTGTCTAAATAAGCATGCAGAGATAGAGATGTGCTCCGAGAAGATCAGTTAAAACAGCGCCGAACACTCCAAAGGACGCCAAGCAGACACAGACTCGAGTGCACCGCTCCGGAGCTCTTTAATGGGGCCCTGTCTCGTCTTGTTTGGGTTACGTTATGATGAGTTTATAGTAGTTTGTGTATCTCACATATTGCTTTTACTCATTATGCTTTTACATATAGGCTTTTTAGAGGACATTTCCACTCTGTACCTTTGAGTGTTTTAAAACCCGCTGCCAAGCTGGACCTTATAGAGCTTTGTGCCGGCTGGGTGTCTGGGTTCAGTTGTTCAGTGTACCCCATTTCTCGCTGTTTACAGTGACCTGTCCAACAACCGGATTGGCTGCCTAACGCCAGACATTTTCCAGGGTCTTACTAACCTCACCAAACTGTAAGTCATACGACTCGCACGGCCATGAACAATGATGTCATGTCCCAGACTGACCAATGAGCCGTCTGTTCTCTAAACCTGTGTGTGTGTGTTTGTGTGTGGTTGTGTGTGTGTGTGTGTGTGTGTGTGTGTGTGTTTGTGTCCTTGTCCTTCAGTAACATCTCAGGCAACATCTTTTCTTCACTGGAGCCGAAGATTTTCCAGGAGCTTCCATCTCTAAAGCTGGTGTGAGTAAGACCAACACATGGATGAAACCTCCTGTTACTATGATGCTCCGAAACCACCCCTGAAGCAGGGCGAAGCCCGTGTTACAATCCTGAGAATAAAAACTCACAACAAAAAAAATCCTTGTTGAAGGAAATTGGGAAGCGTGCCATTATCTCTTGATTCTTTATATACGTATTATGGACCGCATGATCCAAGGTTCAGATAATTCAAAAGGTTAAAGCCATTTGCTTTTATAACCAAATGGACCAACCTCTTGCTCTGAGAAACTCTGATAAATATGACTAAAGGTATTTGTGTAAGCATTCTTATCTATGGACACGTGTCTGATCCTTGGTCCCAGCTGTGGTTTTAACTCATATGAGAGGAAGGCTTGGTTCTTTGTCAGGTATGATGGCTTAATCCTGTAATGTGACCATGGAGGATCTAGCTGATATTTAAGCCAGTCTCCTGAGCCATTCGAGAGAAAGTGTACACTCTGCCCAGGGCTGTGAGCATGACAAATTATCTCAGAATCCCATCCACAGCCAGAGGATCACCTCCAGAGACATGAGAAGCTGGGCTCCTAGAGATTAATTTATCACATACACACATATGTATTTATCTGCCTGTAAGTTCATGTGACAAGAAAGAATTTTTAATATCAACGGCCAGAGTTAAAACTATATTAAACAATCCTATATTGAAGTAAGTTTTCCTTCTTGCTCTGACAGGAACTTTGACTCTGAGTTCCTGTCATGTGACTGCGGCCTGCGCTGGGTGCCAGGTTTCTTTCGCACCAGTTTGGCCCGGCTTGGTGAAGAGACCCTTTGCACGTACCCCAGAAGGTTCCAGAACAGGCCACTTCGTGAACTGCGAGAGAGTGACCTGACCTGTGGTGAGAATACACTTTTTTGCCTTTACCCCACTCTGGCAGCAATATGTAGCTCATGAGTCATTGAGGGCCGTTCTCTGCAGCAAGAACATGCACCAACTGTGACAAAGAAAGAAGGAAAAACACAAATATGAATAATTAAGAATATTTAAGTGTCACAAACTTTGTCTACTTACAGTTAAGTTTGTGTCGTATATTTGTTGTATATGGTCTGTTTATGTAACATTGCGGGCAAATTTCAGTCACTACCTGTCCCATTTTAGTCAGTGTAGTGTACTCTGTTTGCTTCATGTTGTATAAGGAGTTGGAGAAAACTGGTTGCTCTCAGTGTGTCTGGGTTAGATGTGAGATAGATGTGAAATTACTGTTGTGATTGAAATGTTTAAAACCTTTTTCTATCCGTTTGTACAGATTTGGTATTTTCTTGGTTGCTGGGAAGTCAGAGTTGTGCCATATGTTGAATGTTTGGTGGGTGGAAGTATAGAGTTGGAAATGTCTGCCAGGCTGTCAGAGTTAATGTCATCATTTTACAACTGGGGTTGTGTTTGTTGGACTAATAAATGGTAAGTCTGAGATTTTATTTTTATAGCATAGAGTTTGTTTACTTCTCTCCATGGTTTATTTGTTGGATTGTGTTTTATTCACTTGATTATGTACTGTTGTTGATTGGTGAGAATATATTGTTGAAAGTTAGGGGCTTCAGGAATTCCCTGAGGTTTAGCTGTTTGTTGTGTGGTTGGATTCCTTCTACATGTTTTAATTTTTTTCAGTAAACACTGGAGATGATAGAGTCTGAAGTTTTAAGACAGTTAGAAGGAGGTTCGATGGGAATAATTAAAAATGTGCTTACTGTTGGTAATATTGTCATTTGGATGGTAGGTATTATGCCAAGGAGGAGTAGTGAGAGGGTTATCCAACATTGAAGATCATCATTTATAGTTGTGTGTAATAGAGGGAAATTGAGTTTTGGCAGTTGTGACAGCTGGGTGGAGATTTTGATGCCCAAATATGTGATGTACTGTCTGTGTAGGGGGAGGGGCAGGGACTGGATAACAGTGTCTGATAAGACTGTGTTGACTGGGAGGATAGTTGATTTGGTCCATTTAGTGGAGATTACCAAATATTTTTCAATTGTTTGGATAATTTGGAAAACTGATGAGAGAGGATTTTGCAGTAATAATAGTAACATATCTCTATATATGCTTTTGGGTTCTGAATATCTTTTATATTTGCATTTTGCTGTTTAGCTGCTGCTACTAATGGTTCTGTAAATATTCAGAATAGGAGCTGTGAAAGTGGTAATATGATACTGTTAATACTGACAGTGACTGGGTGTTGTGTAAAGAGTTCTGAACCATTTTATAAATGATTCTCTGAACCCCAGTTTGTGTAAAGTAACAAACAAAAATTTTGTTCTCCATCTGTATTAATTAATGATGTTGGACGATAACTGGTGGGTAAGATAGGATCTTTGTTGGGTTTAAGATGGGGTGAAATTGTGGTGGGATTCGTTTCTGTGGGTGATCGGTTGTTTTGTTTCATTTTATCAACCATTCTGTTGAAAAGTGGGACAAGTATTGCCCAAGTGCTTGTGGTGAGACAAAGACATACACACATGCCAACATGGAGAACATATCCTGCCTATGCAAAATCTGGCCCAGAAGAAACATCTGAAATTCTTTTGGTCCTCATGTTGAGCAAAACTGTACTCCTGAAGAACAGAAGAGGGAGGGAAAGTTAAATACTGAGAAAGTTTCAGTTTACTGAAATTAAAGCTCCTGGGTTCTGGAGGGCAAGGAGGGGAAAAAAACACCGGATTTCAGTGCTGTTTTGAAAATTCGCACGCCTTTCTGGAAGACCCGCCCTCCTTTGGTCGCCACGGCATCCTGGCAGCTCAGTGGAATTCCGTTGGAGCTCGGTTCAAATCCCAGACGGCCAGATGCAAACATCTCCCGTTTTTTTAGCCCATCGTTCTGCACTCTGTCCTCTGTGGCTGGGGGTCTGATTCGGTTTCTCTGTGGCTTATATAGTCTGATCTCGCCGTGAGATATGTGCTGAGGTGGGTTTTTTTTTCAGGAGTCTTTCCAGGGTCTCAAACCAGACTTCCCGCTGCTGTTTCAATATCAGCTCATGTCACTATTCCTTCCTCGGTGACTCTTAAAACATATTTGTCTTGGCAAGCGACAGATAGTGCTGACTGTCTATGAGCAATTCCACTGCGGTTTGGGTGTTATGAATAAAGGATGCGTGCCAGTAACCTAAAAACCACTGAACGTATCTGATTCAGCCTGGCTGTCTTACAATCAGCCTGATGGGGTCAACCGATAAAAGGGCAACAAAATACCCCAAGAAAATTACTGTCTTACCTCCTGCTACTAATAGAAGAGAATGAATAGAATCAGATTTAACTGAGTTATTTTCCAAGAAGATACCTAAGAGGATGGGTTCTTAGGATTTTTGGAAGGCTCACCAATGGATAAAACACCAGGAGATAATCATTTTACACAGAGAAACCACACCACTGTGAAATAATACTTTAATGAAACCGTTTATATTTATAAAGGCTAGGCAAAACATGCAGAATGGAATGGGCATGTTCACGTTTAAATATGCTCTCAAGAAAATAGCTGACACTAGACAAAGTATCAATACTACAAAATAGCTGACACTAGACAAAGTATCAATACTACAAAAACCAAAATCGTATCCTTTTTGTCACAGCAATACACAATATTGTGTTTGTTGCTCTCAACTTTTTCCTGGTAAGCACTCTTAACTTCAGTAGAATGACTGACTCTATGCTTTTATGTGTTTCCCAGAAGGTCCTTTGGAGCTGCACACTCTCTCCCTGTTACCCTCTCTGCGACAAGTTGTATTCAAAGGAGACAGGCTGCCATTCCACTGTACTGCCGCCCTGGTGGACAAAATCACAGCACTGCATTGGCGTCACAAAGGCCAGGCTGTCGCCAACGATCCTGAGAATGGAGTTCTGCTGGAGGAGAACGTGCTGCACGACTGCACCTTTGTCACCAGGTAACCTGTCGGCGTGCCTTGGAGAAACGCCACGTCACGTCACGTGACCCGATGTGGCCTGGCGTGATGGCAGCGTCCCTCTGACCGACCGTTTGCTCCACAGCGAGCTGATCCTGTTGAACGTGCACGTCGAAGCGAGCGGAGAGTGGGAGTGCGTGGTGTCGACGGGCCGAGGGAACACCTCGCGCAGTGTGGAGATCGTGGTTCTGGAGAACAGCGCCACCTTCTGCCCTGAGCAGAGAGTGACCAATAACAGAGGAGAGTTCAGGTTGGCCGGACTAGATCTGTGTCTCATAATAATGCCTGTAAGCTAATTCTACAGTTAGCAACCAGGATAAGAAAGCCTTGCTAATCGATCTCTAATACCAAGCTAGATATCCAAGAGTTCCACGTAGCATAATTTTCTGTATAAAATAACTCCAGATCTATGCAAATACAAAGCAAATACTGTATAATATTGCTAGCATGGATATCTTAGGATTGCTTATGTCTTATGGGTATTATTGGCTATGTCTCCATTCTGTAGATGGCCAAGAACTCTGGCTGGAATTACTTCGTATCAGTACTGCCTGCAGCTGCGTTACCCATCCCTTGCTGTAGGGGGTGGTGTGGAGCAGAAGAGGGCATCTCGTTACTGCGACCGTTCCGGGCACTGGGAAGAAGGAGACTACTCCCAGTGTCTCTACACCAATGACATCACCAATGTCCTCCACACTTTCATATTGGTAATCCATCTCCAGTAACCCCAGTATGGATATACTGGAAGTACAGCCCCTTTGATCACCATAGCTCACCCAGTCATTCTTAAATTAAGAAAAGACCACTATTCAAACATGTTAGAATATTTAGATCATGCTCATATTTATATATGTATATATAGTGTATTAAAATACTGTATAACAATATACAGTACAGTATTTTACACATCTAAGCATTCAGTACACCCTCATTCTGATTGAATCCTAATTGAAAACAGTTTCAGTACAATAAGTAGGAAAGACCTACTGACTGTTTCTCATTCCTGGTTTGATGGTCTAAGATGCCCATCAATGCGTCCAACGCCGTGACGTTAGCACATCAGGTGAGGTCATACACGCTGGAGGCAGCAGGCTTCACCGACACTGTGGACGTCCTCTACGTGGTGCAAATGATGCAGAAATTCATCGACTATATCAAGCAGCAACGTGAGGTTGGTGGAGTGTATGCATCATCTGTGTTGGTACGTTAGTGTATAGTGGTGGGGGGGGGGTCGTTTTCTTCCAACTTCATTTCATAAGAATAATAGTAGGACAGTTCCAACTTTTCATGTGAGTACAGATGCAGAAAGTGCAACAAATATTCAAGCCCTGTTGGTGTCACAGCTGTCAGAAGTGCTGGTGGAGATGGGGAGTAACCTTATGCAAGTGGAAGATCAGATCTTATCCCGGGCTCAGAGAGATGAGCGAGCCTGCAGCTCCATCGTCCACTCTCTGGAGTCGCTGGCCTGGCCCCAGCTCCACCCACATGCCCAGGACCTCTCCATGGTAGGTCACGCCACATGACCATAAATCTCTCTTTAAAGAACATTTCACCCCAGAAAGTCTTAAGTAGGTAACAACAAATGAAAGGTGGCTAAATGCCTTTAGCATTATCTGATTTAGATGGCCATTATTCAATGCTATTCATTCAGTTGGCAATGTTAGCATTTTTGGGTGAAGGATGGTATCAAGCATCTCTCAGGGTTTCTGGACATGTGTAGGAGTCCTAAGTAAAGGCAGTGTTTATTCTCCCAGAGTGCACTGCTGTGTAACCCCAGGGCCCACTCCCGTTCGACAGGACAATCGTAGCGTTCAGCGGCTTAGCGTGGGGTGGGGGTGGACGTAGGTCAGAACTTCTCATGCGAGCCTTGTTGTAGAGCACATCCTGCTGCAGTGGGACAATCAGAAGCTAGGTTCACAATACAAAATAGATAATATTGTGACTGGCATAGCATGAAATCAAGGTGCTTTATGGGTATTTATAAAGACATGTTTTTATGTTCTCGAGTTAGACTCAGTCTGTTCTTTTTAGCTTATTTTGACTAAAGAATAAAAAAAAATTGAAAACAAAACACATGAATATGTTCTTTTAAACCTGAATAATATTTATTATGGCCTTGTTTTTCCCACAGATGTCTCGGAACATCGTGATTGAAGCACACTTGATACGCCCTGCCCACTTTACTGGCATGAGTTGCACCGCCTATCAGAGACGAGAGACCTCTGGAATTACTTCTGGACTGGACTTGATAGACTCCACCAACGAGCAGCAGTTGCGCTTCCGCTGTACCACAGGAACCCACAACATTTCCCTAAATGCTTTCCCTTTAAAGGTAATTGTGTCTCAGTGTAAAAAAAAATGGTACTTTTTCATTTGTTGTAATACAGTTGCTAATTCTTTCACGTTGCTAACTGTTCTTCACTTTTTTCAGAATGCCGTAGCGCTTGCTTCGGTCTCTCTCCCTCCAACCCTCTTTCCTCCGGGCGCTCCGACGGACTGCAAGCTGCAGTTTGTGGCGTTCCGCACCGGAAGATTCTTCCCTTTTATCGGAAACGCCAGCGGCACATCCGACCTCAATCGCAGGCGCAGCGTCAACACGCCGGTGATCTACGTAGGCCTCGGTGAGCCACCTGCCGTCCAGCGGCACCGACCAGGGGGTGGCGCTAACGATTTGCACCATGCAACTGCAGTTAAACACTATTAAACACCATTAAACACCAAATGTCAAAGAACACAACAGATAAAGCCTTTGAGACAATCGAGCTCAACGGTTGAGAAGTTCACAAACTCGGATAAAGAGACGCTTAAAAGGGGCTGATCAAATTCTGGCCGAGATCCGTGGTCATGATGTTGTTTTACACAGTGTGTTCACGGTAGTTTACAAGGCTTGAAAGAATGTAAAGTGCTGGAAAATGGCATAAAAGTGGAATCCTGGAAAAAAGACTGACATCATTTTTTCCTGCAGGCACTTACTTTGTAACTCAATTTAACAAATCCAATCATGCAAATTTACCTGATAGGGCACATTAGCCTCAAAAGACCCTCTCTCTCTCTCTCTCCCTATCTCTATCTCTTAGATGGATGCATCATGTGGAACCAGTCTGCTCCGGTAATAGTGTCACTGCGACACACGTCGCCTGGCAGTGACCCCATGGCCGCCCACTGGAGCCTGCAGGCTCTCAAGCATCATGGGAGTTGGAGTTCAGATGGCTGCCAGCTGGCCCACAGTGACTCAAGCACCTCCACACTACACTGCTCTGTGCTCAGCAACTACGCTGTGCTGCAGGTAAGCCCACATCCACCCAGCAGCATCTCTCATATGGATGAGAAGTGACCGTACTCATCATTAAAATGGTGTTTTTCAACCCGGTCCTTGTGGAAGTCCATCCGGTCTACAGTTTATGACATCCCAGTTCCCAGCTCACTTGATCCAGACAATCAAAATCATGATTCTGTGGTCCAGGTATGTTGCAAGAGCAAAGAATATGGAACGTACTGATGTCCCCAGGAACCGGGTTGAGATGCGTGACATTGTTTGGAAACATGGCTTGCTGCTGACAGAGAGGGTCTTCACGGCAGCCCGTGGCTTGGGTCCGGGTCGGGCTTCCATATCGTTCATGTCATGTCTCGAAATGTAACAGCATTTGGAATCATGGTCAAGTTTAATTAGAGCTTGAGTTGCATGAAGTGTTTGGACAAACAGTGACCAAGGAATGTAGCCCTGGTACATTTTACTCTTAGCAAAGAGGAGGATAATGCAATTAGTCTGTCCATGTGAACGCATAGTACATGGCTTGGGTAATAAGCCACTCTTGCCATCCCTCTCTCTCTCTCTCTCTCTCTCTCTCTCTCACACTCTCACCATCACACACTCTCAGGAGGTGCCTGATTTCCCAGGTCTGACCACTGTTCCTGTGGAAGTGCTCCACCCGGTGGTCTACACCTGCACTGCAGTACTTCTCCTCTGCCTCTCAACCATCATCTTCACATACATACTGCACCACAGGTAGGCAAGCGTGTGTTACGTGAATGGTGCACAGGATAGAGGTGCTTTTTCTGAAACACAGCAAAAGAAATTAAAAAACAGGGTGAGAGCTGGATTTGAACTTCAGTACTCTTCCTCCCCTTTGCTCAGCTCCATCAGGGTTACTAGGAAGAGTTGGCACACCCTCCTCAACACCTGCTTCCACGTCGTCATGACGACGGTGGTGTTCGCTGGCGGCATCACCCTGACCGGCTACCCAGTCGTGTGCCAAGCAGTAAGCATAGACTGCATCCTAACTTTAGCAGAGAAGTGGACCCAGGTTAAATCAGGCACAATGTTTATGATAGGGTCAGCAAATCACTTCTCTAGGTAACTGTGGACAAGAGCATCTGCGTATACAATAAATGTACATCAGTAAATAACTAGTCCTGGTGGTTATGAATATGCATGATTTTCAGTTTCTTTGCATTTTTATCAGGTGGGTATCGTTCTGCATTATTCTTCACTGTCCACTCTGTTGTGGATTGGGGTCAGCGCACGTGTGCTCTACAAGGAGGCCTTGTGGCGGTCTCCACGGCAACCAGAAGGCGAGGCCGGCGTGCCGCCCATCCAGCGGCCCATGCTCAGGTGAGTGAGGTCATCAGGGTGCGACAGGCAATATGTGGTCCTTTTTAACACCTGTCTCCGTTCTGCAGAGCTGTGGTCATTAAACGTATAACGATGGCACTGAAGCTGTGCGGTATCTTGGCCATTTTGGGCTGCTGGGCCTTTTATGAGGGAAAAGGGTTTTTTGGGGCTTGACAGAGGATTCACAGAGGTGAACAGGAATTGGAGGATACAAAGTGCTGTTTAAAGACAAGCATGCAAGCACAAAAGACCACCATGATGTCAGACCTGACCAGTCAAAAGGCACCATTGTCTTCCCAGAACCAAGAGCCATCTGTGAGAGAGTTGGAGTTTGGAGAGAAGGAAGGGAGAGAGAGAAAGAAAGAGAGAGAGAGAGAGGGGGGAAGAATGTAAGGCAAATGGATTACACAGAAGAGGCAAAGAAAACCATAAATCTAATAAGGGGTAATGCTAACTGACAGGCACACATTTAGACTTACATAGGAACATAGATACAACCCTGCCCCCATCCTCCGATCTGGGTTTCTCACACTGTACGAGTAACCTTTCAACCTTTTGCCCCTGACATCCATGCTACCCACCCAGCCTGCAGGGTCAGCCCAGACGCAGGCCCTGCTCCCTGGGATAAATCACATCCATGCTCCCCCTCCCTCCCATTCCACTTACAGCAGTTCTTCCATAGCTTTTAATAAGACGCTCCAACGTGGCTAAAGGGTGTTAAAACAACGTAAAATGTAACACATCAAATCAAGAAGTGATTAAGTTCCTCGCTAGAACATTCCGCTTATTGATACTAATTACTTTAAATCCTGCATAAATCCTGTTAGATGTGGATGCTTAAGACCCATTCAAGTCATACTGGGATTTACTGATTCTGCTTTCTTTATTTACATGGTCACTCATCCGGAACATTCTGATCTCTGTGCTTCTCTGTATAGGTTTTATCTGATTGCTGGGGGTGTTCCCCTCATCGTATGTGGCATCACTGCAGCCGTCAACATCAACAACTACGGAGACAGTATACCATAGTGCGTACCAGTGCTTACCAGTGCTGCAGCCGTATACCTGACAACAACATTTTTTCCATATGGTCTCATTCATAACATAACTCACCCTTTGACCCTCGTTACGGTAACCTTAGATTTATTACACATTCTGACAATCCTGTGTAGCTCCTTTTAACAAGAGTCTTTTTAATACAGAGCTCTTTTTGTATTTCTGTCATCTGAGTAATTCATAGCCTTTGACCTCTCTGACCTTTTTACTGCCTCTGACCTCTGTGCAGCTGCTGGTTGGTATGGCAACCTAGTATCGGCGCATTCTACATTCCGGCTGGCTTGGTGATCGTGGTGACCTGGATCTACTTCCTGTGCACCATGGCCCGCCTGAGGTGCCGAAACTCCCAAAGGGTCAAAGAGTCCTCGTGCTCCGCCTCTGGCTCCACCCCACTGCCCGAGAGCCAACCAGCTCTCAGCGGCAGCGCCAGCCTGCTCTCAACAGACTCCGTGATTGGCCCGGTCGGCTCGTCGGCAGAGCCCGAGGATCAACACTCGCTGAAGGCCCAGTTTTTGGCGTTGCTGGTGACACAGTTTGTGTTCATGCTCATGTGGTGTTGGGGCGCCATGGCCGTGTGGCACGTGGACTGGGAGAGGAAGCTCTTCAGCTGCCTGTATGGGGGCACAGCGGCAGGTCTGGGCATCTTCCTGGTTCTGCATCACTGCTTCAAGCGCCTGGACGTCCAGGCGGCCTGGCTGAGCTGCTGCCCGGGTTACCACCACTCACGCCCCATGCCCGCCTACTCCCATTCCTGCACGGCCACCGCAGGCCTGCAGAGCACCTCGGAGAGGGGCTCACAGCTCTTCACGGGGTGCCCGTCGCCGCTGGCAGAGCCGAACAGCTACTCCTCCTCTGCCAGGTCGTCCTCTGCGCCCAGTGGGACAGGGAGCGCGGGCGCCGGGCCCTGTAAGCTCACCAACCTCCTCCAGGTGGCGCAGGATGACGGGCACAACGGCGGCCGCTGCCCCGCGGGTGCAGGCGGTACCAACACCAGCACGAGCACGGAGAACAACAGCGGCAGCAAACCCAGCAACAGCGCGGCGCCCACGGCCGGGGCCGCCGCTCCCGCCCACCCGCCACAGCGTAGGAAGGCCGGCGGGCGAACTAAAGCCGGAGGTGCTCAGTATCACCACCGGGGGGAGGGCAGGGGACACTACCGGCTCAAGGCTTTGCGGGGGGGTGGGGGTGGGGGTAGCGTGGGAGCCCTGGGTCCACCTTGGACGGAACAGGGGCATCACCTCCACAGGCCTGCATCCAGCGAGAACGGGAGCCTCCGGAACAGCCACTCGGAGAGCCATAATGGGCCACTGACCAATGGCAGGCACCGGGGGGAGGGGTTAGCGACGAGCCCCTCGGAGGGCAGCGACGGTGGCAGCAGCGGAGGCCGGAAGCCTTTCCCGCTGGCGCCCTCGGCGGCGAGCCGCATTGCCGTGCAGAACGCACAGCGGCGCAGCGCCAGCAGGGACAACCTCAAAACGGCCGCCGCCGTCGACAGGGACTCCAGGCGGAGCTCGTTCCCGCTGAACGTCGCCATGGTGACAGTCATCGGGACGTCTTCCTCGCCGCCGCCGCCGCCGCCGCCTGCCGTGCCCAACGGGACCCTGAAAGGCTCCGCGGTCCAGCTGGACACGAGTGGGACGGACCAATCGCAGGGTTCGGTCGGGATGAGGGGTGGGATTTGGAAGAGTGAGACAACAGTGTGACGATAGCCTAGAAGCATAACAGCGGAAGCAGCTGCAGTTCTGTGTTCTTAAGGAAGTGCACAGGAGCCAAAAGTCACTGCGAGCGTGACATCTGGCTTCCTCCGCGATTAGCCTCCCGTTCATGATATTTTCACAACGGCGCAGAGAGCTTTGAGTAGCCTGTGCTTTCCCGAAACATACCATACCGTTCACCAGATAACTCCCCGGGTTTGTGTTTTTGCCTTGTGAGGGGTTCTAAACATTTTGGTCCCAGATGTGGAAAACTGATAACTATATGTGCCCATTAGTTTTGTTGTTCTTTTGTATATGCAAAAGCTAAACCCTCCAAAAAAGCATTTTGTCAAGAAATGTGCAGCAATGTTGTTTCTTTTATTACACTAACATTAGTTCTAAAACCAGTGGCTAAAAAGTGTTTCACTGCCTTAAGAAATCTACAGTTTATCCATTATCATTTGTTTCTATGCATATTGATAGAGATGGACCTCAAGGTGCATTACATTTTTATACTTAATGTTCGTCTTTGTGAGTGAAGGAAAGTTTGTGTGTGTGTGAGTGTGTGTGTGTGGGATTGAGAGTCAAAGGGATGTATATGTCTAAATGCATGTACGCATGAATGTATGGATGTAATAATTGACCATTATAGTATTTAGCTCCATTCACTCTCCAGCACTGATAAATACCTCTTGGCCTTGTCTAGTCATTCCAACATTAATGCTAAAAATAAGGACTTGCGGAAAATTAGCTTCCACTCCACGATTTTCCGTGGAATGGGAATTAGCACTGGGAATGTTGGTCTTTTTCTGCTGATAATGCTGTTCTAAAGCAGGAAGTAAACCAATCACTTGTCCCCTTTTTGGCCAAGATCATAGTGAAAAACATGGATCTACACTGCCCTCTACTGGATCACATATACCATTCAACAAATGCATGGACTTGGATGGAGTTTTGGACAAAAGCCACATTCAACAATTACTGTTAAACAATTGTGGTTGTGCCATCTTGAAAAAGCTGGGTGCATAAGGATAATCTGAAGTTTTACAAATCATGTATGACATGGTTTTCTCATAGCACTTGGAAATTGTACCCTCTCTTTCTCACACTAAATCATGGTGGCCCAGTAAAGACAAAAAAATAATAATTCCTGAAAGTCAGTATTACCAAATTCAGTTTTTTTTCTTTCAGGTACATTGTTGGTTTGTAATTTAGTCTGTTTCACCACCACTGTTTCGTTCATAGTTCTAAATGTACCTTGCTTTTCTCAGATCGTAACAATTACACATAATCTAGGCCACTCCATACAGTCTATTTCAAATGCAAACAAAATGATTCAATTCTTTGGAAGGGTATCCCAAATCCTCAGTCATCAGGGGGATAAAAATGTTTTGTATTAACAAATGATGTTTAGTGAGAACTTTCCTTGGTCCATTGTAAGTTATACTCTACTTTGTGTACAAAATTGGGCCAATGGGAACATCCAAAACCTTTTCGATTTAAGTTCCAACTCAGGAACCCAGCCTTGTGTTTTTCTTATATGAGTGAAGGAGTACCCCAGGTCTTACAGGGGAAATTACAGGCAGTATTAGTCAAGAGACAATCTGCACTATGCCAAACCAGAAGTCTCGTCTTATTTATGATGTCATATGCAATTTTGTCCATTGGCGGTAATGTTAAGCTTTCCAAAGGCTGTTGTTTATTCACATGTTGAGTCTGTTTTTGAATAGAACTGTTGGATTTTCTTCATCATGTATGTTCAGGGATTTCTATGCCAAAGAAGCTTTGTGTTTAACACCCTCTCAATCAGTATTTACAAATCGGTTTCTTTTCTGTCTTTCTCCTTACACATCAGAAATCTCCCTTTAATGTAAAAAATTAACCAATCAATTCAAAAAGGTTTTGCGAGATATAAAAGTACTGTTTTGTTGATATTTATTGAAATATTAATGTCAGCACATGTAGGCTATAGTACGTATGCGTTTTACTACGTTGGTATTTCCAGTACTGTTTTATTGGTGAAATGGAAAGGTTGGGTGGTGTAAAAAGATGGAGTATTCCTTTAAAAGCGTCAATACTCTTTACTCATTTCAGCCTTTGGCAAAACTAGAATACTGCATTTAGGCCAAGTAACATGGTTCCCCAATAATAATTGAATATATCATGTGTGATTCTCAAAAATCTACAAGATTCAAGACATTAGTTTTGTTATACACACCGCTGTACTGTGCTGCATTTTGTTTGTTTGTTTGTTTTTACAAGCCATTGTATTTGCAGTCACATTTTCTTGTCCCAATGCATAGAGATTTTGGTCAGTACAAATTCAGTAGACTATTTAACTAGTACAGATTGCTTCTACTGTCATCTCATTGTTTTAAAAAGGGAGATTTCAAAATCCATGTGTATTTATATTCACAATGCATCAATATGGAAATGTAAACCTTTTTTCAGTTTCAGTAATATATTTGCTGTTAAGATCGTGCCTTACCAAAATCCTGATGCAAAAATAAAGACTTTCTAATTAACTAGTACAGAATCAAGTGTATCCGTTCGTATAAGCTCGAACCTACTGAACTTTAGTTTCTGGTTTCTGGAAAAAAGTGAATATCGTGCAAATGTTTTGTATTTGCCTATTACGCAACCCTTGACGCCACGTTAAATACAAACGTTTCTCTTAAGCCAATCGCGAAAGCACCGTTAGTAATTGACAAGAAATGTATCCAATTAGATCATTAGAACTTTGATCTGGGTGGGGACTAATTCGTCGACAAGAAAAAATTAACCTTCAAGGAAACCTGCGTGTGATGCTCTACAATGATCTTACAGTTTAGCTGTTGGTTGTAGCTAGGCCTAAAGCTTTTTACTCTGCAACTTGATATTTGGTATGTTTGTTGGGGCTTTGAAGCGCAAGCAGCCTGTTTTTTTAAGGAACGTTGGCTTCTACTACTTTTCATTCGTGTGTAAGCTGTTATAACATTTGTAACGTTGTTAGCTATATAGCTAGGCATTGTTATTGTTCAGAGGTTAATCTTGGGTTTCGTTGAGGCTAGTATCACTGAAGTTTATGTATAATCATAATCATAATTAACAATTACTATTAGTCGCATTAGTGGTCGGCTAACCGTCTACGTCAAAGCTATCTCTTAAAAAGGTCACTCGGCAGGTTACTGAATAAGCCTATTACAAGAATATTATTTTAAATATAGAATTTATTCATTGTTTTTTTTCTTCTTTTTACTGTTTCAGTGTTTAAGTACGTTAGTTCACACAGCTGGGCGTTTTTGTTTGGTTTTACATGGTAGCTGAACTTATACTAAATGATGAAGTCATCTGTGGGCTGGTTATTCTGACTGTTCTTGACTTACCTGAACACATTACCTCGTGCAATTAAGCTACACGCAGCAAGCCATCATCTTTGGGGAGGAGCCAGTGTTGTGAAATAGCTCTAGCAACCGCTGTGCGATAGAGCTCCAAGTGCGCTAGCTTAACTCTGTGAAGACGGGCTCCAAAGAAAACCGCACTTTTGTCTACGAAAGCTGATGAAACGTTTTGTTTCGTCTACCGAAAGGTAAACGAGGACTCCTAAATTTGCCAAAGACCAACATTAAACAATGTCTCTAGGTGACCAGAGCCAGCAATGGTATCCTACCAGCGTACAGGTAACGGTGCTCCAAGCACGGAACCTGCGAATCAAAGGCAAAAATGGAACCAACGATGCCTACGCTATCATACAGGTGGCCAAGGACAAGTTTTCTACCTCGGTGGCAGAGAAATGCGTAGCGCCTGTTTGGAAAGAGGAAGCTACATTCGATCTGCCCATGTTCCAGAGTGGGAACGCGGATCGTTGTACGCTGTATATCACTATTATGCATCGCGCCTTGGTGGGTCTGGATAAGCTTTTGGGACAAGCCATCATCAACTTGCTAGACCTCTACGATACCAAGTCCCGAAAGAAGACCGAGTAAGTAGCCTAAACAAAAACATTTGCTATAACGTTCTGACATAATATTAAGAAGAATATACAGTAATCAATGTCGCAGTGTAATCAGGTATTGTTTTCTAGGCAGATGTCTTTTGTATGTTTCATTAATCTGTATCCACAGGGGGGGGGGGGGGGGGGGGGGGGGGGGGGGGGGGGGGGGGGGGGGGGGGGGGGGGGGGGGG
>JAOYMR010000015.1:3735440-3758813 GCA_025802075.1 Tenebrosternarchus preto
AAAAGAGAAAAAGTAAAAAAAAGTGCCCTTTTTCCCCCCTGAGCACTTGCCCCCCAAAATGTCTGTGCACGCCACTGGACACGAGGCTGTATCCTTGCCGGCATGGCAGGCTTATGGGTGAGTTTATTCACGTGAACTTTGGGTCATGGTCCTCGAACTCCTGTGTCTCAGCTAAAAAGAGTCTGCGTTTGTGCCTCTGTGACTTAAGGGTGTATCTCATAGCATTACTGCGTCCAGTACCGGTTAACGTCAAAAGGAACATGGAAACCTATCTTGTAAGTCTTGTAAGAGTATGATTTACGCATCCACTAGATGGCAACACTGGTCTGTATTTACCACAGGCAGACATTACTGCGATCAGACTGTCGCTCGTAAAGTATTAATATTGGGCACGTGCACATTGGAATGCAGGTGTTTTGGGGCTTGCATCATGATACAATTTTTTGAGTGGACTCAACAAGGAATGTCAAATCGAGCGCGACACCAAAATGCTTTTTTTACAATGGCCGCGGGCACTCGCTCCTGTTTACGTGCCCCTTCTGGTGATATTTTGATGGGCAATGTAAATTTGTTCGCAAAGTTAATATGTATAAATGTACTGGCCTATAGCAGCCAGCCCCTTCTCAGTGTTCTCAAGAAAGCTCTACGGTATTATTGATCTTACGCCACGAGGCTGATGAAGTTAGCTTCTTATTAGCAGGTTCTTATTCGAGTTCTCCGTTCCACCAAATAATAAATAATGATAGTTATCTGATGCGCCTGTAGATGCCGCATTTTGACGCGCTAAGAACAATTGTTCTAAGTACATAGAATTGTTCTAAGTCCCAAAGCAACTTTTTAAAATGTATCCAGGAAACAGTGATTGCTTTATTTCCTAATGTCATAAATATACACAGAATAATCTTGAATACTAAGGCATTTACTGTTGACATTTTAACTGTAGTGGCATGTGAGACTACAGAACACACTTACTGCTTAGTCAAACTGACTGAATAAAATTATATGGGTGTGAGGAACTACTGGTTTTACTGAGCAATTTCTGCTTATTGTCCTTTGACCATAAACTGCAATCTTTGCATAATTCCTATGTCATATTTTTAATGTAATGTGGACAAATCTTTCCGATGCCTATATCTCCTATTTCTAAAAACAGTGCATGGATTTGACGATCAGATATGCCATTCTGAACTTGTAAACTTGGCAACTGACACTATAGTGTATATAGTTGTATAGTTTGCATACTTCCAATGGCTTTTTCTCTTGACTCTCTAAACATCTCAGGAGCTGAACAGTCATTTGTAAAGCATATACTAATGCACTTTCATAATTATGAAGAAGAATATTACAGTAGCGTTTTTTTAACTCTGACCCTGTGAACTTGGCATCTAAGACTCTGTCGTGTTGGTGACCTGGTCCTAATGGCTTTAGTTCTTAGAGCTTTATCGGTTGATTCCCAAAACATCTCAGGAATTTGTCAGTCACACGTGAAAGTATAATTTAACACACTGTCCAGTTCCTGAACAGGAAGCAGGGATAGCTTTTTTATGCGCTGCACACCACTCGAATAAATATAAATTGATTCATGCATCAAACGACTGCTGCAAATGAGATTCCCAGCTCTGGTGTGTTCAGGGCAAAAACAACATGAATGTGAGCTGACCATGACGCTATGGAAACTGGTGCTCTGGTGCTCATATCCAGAGCTACATAACATACTATTAGTGTTAGCTCAGCCCTGTCAGAGGGAATACACAGAAGTATGTGCAAGTTTGTTTTTAATGTTTATGTAAAGTCAAGGGTTCTTTTATCTGCACTTTTTTGGAGTTTGAATGGTAAAAGATCTAGTTCCACAGAGGACAGGTGGGCAGGCCAGTGCGACAGTATGTACCAACTGTTAAGATGTCACAAACCTCAATCTGGTTTGTATGTAATGGCGAACTCTTACTTGGTAAATAAATATGACATTCATAAGAACAAAAAAGCTATAATCTCACTTTATGCACGTTATTAAAATGTCCTGAATGATATATTCACCACTAATTATAAAATCTTATATCAGCTCCATAAAGCTCCCCCAGCTCCCTCAAACACAGAAAAGTTCCCAAAACAGTTTGTAGAAAAGGTCCCGCTTACAGGGTGCCAGATACTGTTGGGGAGCATCTGTGGGAGCGTCCGAGAGTGTCTGCTTCAGGTGACGTTAGCTGCTTTAGACAGCGCCCAGGTGTCACTCATGTGACGGATTCTATGCACGACTGAGCAGAGCAACACCAGAGAGAGAGAGAGAAGAGTCCGGGGTGGGGGGGAGGACTCGGCTGCAACACAACAAACCGAGATGTTGCGAACGGGTCAAGTGTCCCCTCATGGCCTTTAGATTTGGTTTGTTTTTGATTCATGTCCTCCCTAGTCAGTGGTCTTATTACCTCAGCTTTTTTCCTCCCACTTACCTTGCTTTGAGTCGCCAGAGCGACAGAGTGTCAGATACCGTAGCAGATTGAGAAGAAGTTAAAAAAAGAAAAGATGCCAAATTAGGGAAGAGGATCTGAATGGGTCACCATGGCAACATGTCCGTTCTTCTTTGTGTCACTCTTCACTTGTTATTTCTCATTTTCTTGTTGTGGTTGGGAGAATGAGAACATGCTTGGACCGCCCAAGACACCATCAACGATGCTCTTTGTCACCATGGCGCTGCATGTTGCGAATATCTCTATTCCTGTGATATCTCCCCATCGGAGCTCCAGAAGCAATTTTGGACGTTTGCTTTTTGCCAGCTGCCACATAGAATGACACAATGACAAGAGCAGTGACAATCACAGAACCTTATTCTCACCCTGAAGCACTTTTTGAAAAGATCCTGGACATTTGTACTTCTGTTTTGACACCATCTGTTCTGTTACTGACACTTGATTAGCACGTGAAGGGCCAGTCATCATCTTTGAGGTCATCATGCTTACGCAGAAAAGATGCTTTAAGAGTTTTTTTTAATGTTTTTTCACAGATCCATTTTCCCTGGTTCTCATATCTATTTTAAAAATGGTTCATTTTATGTATTCATAAGACAGCGGCTTATTGAACATAAACGCATGCACTCATCACAGGCTTTCATTAAAATATACAGAAATAAATAAATGAATCAGTGTTCATTTGTGTTTAGCTAACGCACATCTGTGGCAAATGAAATTCTTTCTTTCTGGAGTGGTAAATTATACCAATTGATGCAACTCAATCAGAAATAAACAGGGTTTAAGAGAAAAGGCCATTGTCTGTTTTTACACAGTTCATTTTTATTTTTATTTCAGATCAATTGTTCTAAGTTGTGTGCTAATGTAATCCTCAGAGTACAATTGTCCTTTTCTTTAAACCTTTGGGAAAGTAACTTACTGATATAAACAATTTTGTATGCTTGACATTTCTTGGCAATAAAAGAATGTGAAAGTTGAAATATGACAACCAAGCTGGCAGATATAAAATACAGTTACCATTCTGCAAGCTTTTATTAATACCACGGTGCACATCACATCTATCTGGACGGCATGTTCTAGAACTAAATACAAAGAGGAAAACGGCTAACAGAAAGACATCCTCTGATTCGTCTTTCGTTCTGAAGTTCGTTTTTCAAGTCCTGTACAGACAGTGTACAGCACAAACAGAGAGAAATGTGACGGGGGGGTTAAAGTCTGTCAGTACGTTTTTGAAATTCCACACCAGAATGAACATATGAACAACCAGTGCATCCCCCATGCAGCACTCAATATGTTAAGTCTATGATTAACACTGCAGATTTTTTTTTTTTATGGATCAAGGATTTCAAGTGTAAACTCATTTTACATTTTTATGGCTGAAACATGTTAAAACAAATTAAAATTCATACAATTAAATATTCTAGATGTCACAATTCAATTTCTGAAATGATCCTTTTGAATGTTTGTGTGTTTACTTGTTTCAAGTGTTATATTTTAAGCTTCATTTCTTCTTGTTACTCTCACAGATGTCTGTGTTTACAGAGACATTAGTAAATAGCATGTCTGCTGTTGTGAAAATAAAGGTCTTCTACATTTGCAGGAGCTCTGTTTCCTTCTTCTTTCAGGAGTTCACTTCTGAAGGGTCAGGAAAACCAGGGTAATTGACCCTTGCCCATGTATGTAGTTCTCAAGGTCTCTCTAGAGAAGGTACACAAGTCCTGGAACTAGTCCTTGAATCATGAATGGAGCCCAGTAGTTATAAAGCACAACAATGCAAAGGTTTAATGAAAGCTTTCGCATGCTCAGTTGGATTTGCTAACTGACAAGGCCTGCATTTCAAAATCACGAAAGCACTAACGCGACCGTGGAACGTCCGTAAATCCAGATGGGGTGGGGTTTTTTGGAGGGGAGCGGGTGGGTCCACCGGGCCGGCCCAGTCAGAGCACAACGCTGGCGGTCGCGCAGTTGTGGGCGGGCCTCCCCACGCCGACGCGACGACGGCAGGCGAGCATCTTGCGCAGCTCGGCGCGAAAGCGGTCGTGCAGCCAAGCGTAGAGGAACGGGTTGCAGCAGGCAGAGCTCATCGCGCACAGGTGACAGAGCAGCTGGACGAGCAGGAAGTAGCGCTTGTCGATCAGGCCGATGTCGATGTCTCGCAGCACGTTGAAGACGCTGACGGGCAGCCAGCAGACGGCGAACGCCGCCACCACCAACGCCACCAGCCGGAAGGTCTTGCGCTTGCGGGCGCGCTGCGACTCGGCTTGGCTCTGCGTGTGATGCCCGGGCACCACGCAGTTGCGCAGCTTCACCGAGATGCACAGGTACGAGACGCACAGGGCCGAGAGGGGCAGCACGTAGGTGATGAAGAGCGTGCTGTAGCCGTAGACCAGCCGCGCGCGCTCCTGGCCCATCCAGAACTCCTCGCAGATGGTGAAGCCCTCGTCCCGGAACTCCACGTGGTAGGTGTGGGCCACAGCCGGTGCCACCAGGCCGCAGGACAGGATCCAGATGCCGGAGAGGAGGTACGTGCAGGCCAGCACAGAGATGCGCTTTTTCAGAGGGTGGACCGTGGCGTAATACCTAAGGAGCAGGAGGAGGAGGCAGAGGCGTTAGTACGGAAGTCCCGCGAGGAGGACAAGCGTTCTCCTGCTGTCGTGTGCCTCTGCCGCTGACTACTTTAGCATGGACTCTCGCACGCAGTGCTCTCACTCTGTCGCTCACTGTCCTGTACTGCATGATATCCTGCTGAACGCGAGTCTTCCGAAGTGAAGCGAGAGCCTTTCAGAACCACGGAGACTTTGTTGATGCATAACTTTTCAAATTCAGATCACCTGCAGAGCTTTTGGTGTTGAACTGATATTCTGTGTGTAGCTTTGAAAAAAGGCCACACGTGCTTAACATCCTCCACAGAAGACGGCCTTCTCCTTTAACAGCTCATCGGAAATAACCAGCTATGATACACAGGCCACAATCACTTACCTGTCTACCCCAATGACGGTGAGCGTGAACACCGACACGTACACGGTCACAGGCTGGATAAGAAACACCAAGTAGCACATGAACCTCCCAAACACCCATCCCCGAGGGTTGAAGGCATAGGCCAGGGTAAAGGGCACGCAGGTGGCACACATCAGCATATCGGAGAAGGCCAGGTTGCCGATGAAGAAGTTGGTGACGTTGTGCATCTTCCTGGTGTGGCAGATGACGTACAGCAGCAGGTAGTTCCCGAAAACCCCCACCAGCACTACTAGGGCGTAGCAGGGAATGATGAGGGGTTTGAACGACTGAAGGAGCTCCACCCCGGCGAACTGCGAGCTGCGTTTCGCCGTGCCGTTCGCCGACCGCACCACCACCTCGTACGTGCAGCCCAGGCTGGAGTTCTCCGCGGTTGTGGTGGTGTTGCCCAGACAGGCGGAGGGTGCGGCGTCAGGCGGCCAACCACTACCGCTGCCCTCCATGCTGGGGGTGGGGGGAGGCAGGGGATGCAAGTTAGCCTGGGCCGTCTGGAGCTGTGGGAGAGGAAGGAAGAGAGGGAACGCGTGAGGAGTTAACATACCGGGCTCCAGAACCCAACCACACACGATGTGATGCCTAGTTTCTCGGTTAGCAGATGGCAACAGAAACTGGTGAGCCAGATGGTCGTGGCCTCTGTGTGTGTGTGTGTGTGTGTGTGTGTGTGTGTGTGTGTGTGTGTTTGTGTGCGCGAGTGGCTCCAAGAATCACAGTCCATGAATTTTACCACTTCGTTGCAGTACCGCTTGAATGAATTTAAGAAGTTTGGTAACGGGAACATTTTCAAAACTGAGCAGATATTCACAAAAAGAAAGGGGGAAAGAGGTATAATGACCATGTGTCATAAACTGGTGTCATACATTTCAGCACATGGGGAGCTAAGACATATCTTTCTTTAGACTAAAGAATGTACAGTTTTTTTTGGCTTGTTAATCCTATTTAAGCACTGTGGGAACTTCCACAGTGAACACAAAGTCAGCTTCCTCCCAGTGAGTTAGTGGGTTCATGGATGTGTTTGATACAGTCATGTGTATCTGCATGCACTTTGGATTGTAATGCAAATGAACCCATTCTCTTATGCCCCATTATTAAGTGAGTAAATGGCTTTCTGATTAACTGTAATTGCTTGTCAGTCTCACCCACACCAACTATAAAAATGCATCGTTTTTTCTCTGTTAATGACTTCTGTTTGTCACTGTTAGAAATGCATTAGCCAAGCAGCTGAAAGTTGGATTCATGCAAGACTGGTGAAATTGTCAGCTCAGTTCAAGTTTAAAAATATCCATAAATGGAGGCTTAAAAATTTCAGGTTTAAAGACTAAATGCACTCCTGTGATTTATTTTCTTTTGTTGTCACTTGGTTTGGTTTTACTGTTGGTTTCACTGATCAATTATTCCTATTCGCTTGAAGAAATGAGCAGATGATCAAAGTTGTGGAGAGGTTTCTTCACGTTCTGAAGCAGAACTATCCATCTCTATCAAACACTCGTTTAATGTGAAATGCTTTTATTTGAAGTGCTCCTACTGATGTAAGGGTAACGGTTTTATAACTTGGTGTTGCACCATAGCTCAACTTGGGTGTATCATCCCAATTTATACTGAAAGGTTGACAAAATAGGCACTGCTTATTTACACAGGTTACATATTTGTTGACAGACATGAATAAAACTACACATTCCTCCATTTCTGGCTCAGTGCAAATCTTCCTTCCCCTCTATGCTGTATCCCAGCATTAGAGCAGATCAGAGAAAGAAACAAGTGTCTTAAATGCATGCCTGAGGGGCACCTGGGAAACTTCAGAAAGCTTTAATGCATCACTTCATTCAGATTTTATTCCCGCATGGAATAAAAGAATCAGTTTCTTTTTGTTATTGGGGGTTTTTTTGAAAGAAAAAAAAAAACATTAAAGGCTTCTCAAATATACATTTAGCAGATGACATAAACCACATAATGACCGGGAGTATGGCAGCCTGGATAAGTGGTTCGTTTCAGCTGTTGTTAGGTGGTGGTGGTGGTGGAGGAGCTGCTTCTGGGGTGCTGGTGCTCCACTTTTTTTGTGAGCGTCTACTTGATGCTCTGTGGGCAACAGCGCCTGATAATGGAACTATTCAGGTACTCCTAAAAGCACATGTGGCAGCAGGAAAAAAAAAAAAAAAACTCTAGGTGAGCAAGAAAGAAAAAAACAGCAGTAAGCCTGGACTGGAACACTGCAATTTCCCTGAATATTAAAAATCTCAAGGACATTTACCTCAGCAACAAAAGTCTAGACTTATTCTTTAGTGACCGAATCTATTAGGATAGATTATATATAACTAATTAACTATAGATATGATTCATACATCATAACTTGAACCTAACATATTGAAAAAGGCTTACCTGCTTGATAGCTTCGATCTATGTTACAATTAACTTATCGATTTTGCAGCACACACCTTTAAGTGCTCCCTCTTCCCATTTTAAATAACTGAATAACAATGCTGTAACCTCACTGAGATCTTGACTTTGACCAGAGGGGTGATTTTCCTGGCATACACCTCTCCAGCACCCTTGTTCATCTCACAAGCTGCGAACAGCTCAAGGTGAATGTTAGATATGTGAAGAGACTCAGTCTGATGAGGCAGCCTTGAGTTTTTTTATTTCCTCTCAGAAACCTCACACACTCTGCGTGCACACACACATTTGCTTGTTCTCGGTTCGGAAAAGCCTTTGCTCTTGTCTCAGGCTTTATGGCTGTGCACAAATTTCTAAAGACATATTCATCCACACAGTGACTTGAATTCTACCCAAAGTATCAGTCAGATTTCTGTCGTCAGACACTGACCTTGTCCAGGTCATTTTGCATATCCATGTTTTCTATGAGTTTCACTGAATTATGCGGACCCAGTGCAACAACACGCTCTATTAATGAAAATGAACAAAACTCTTTTAATAAGGCCATAGAGTTCACATGTTAATTAAAATCAGATTTTTTTAGACTCTGCAGTTTCTTAAATCAGTACGCCTGCTCCATCACTATCAGAAAGTTCAATCATTAACTGAAAATGAATTTTACATTGTGCTCATTTAATACGTAGCACAGCAAAATGTACTGTGTTGAAATAACTTAGAATATGCCCTACAGATGTTCCCCTGTGGTTAGTTAATTATTGTGGTTAGTCCTTTCAAATCACAAAATAGAAGCAAAACAATTGCTTTTGTTGCAAGTTTCATGTATGCTGATTAAACTGAACTCTTCTGTACTGTACCTATCAACATCTAATAAGAATGTCATTGATTATGGTGGTTGGCAACATTGGAAGAGACCTGTAGGCCTCTAGAACATTTCCAGAAGGCACTACAAGGCTTCCACATGCTCAGTTTCAGATGATGACGATGATGTGCGCATTCTGCTGACAGCACAGTTGATTGGAGCTTGCTTATGAACAACTAAATAACAGTGATGTTATTCTATGTTGAGACACCTTTCTATTATTGTCTCAGTTTAGAAGCTTAGTAGAACCTTCTGATATGCTTTGGCACTTGACTGCATAGTGATGGAGGGACAGCAGAGCAGATTATTTCATCTCATCCACATTCTATTTGTTGGTATGCTAATGCAGAAGAAATGTTCTGCTCTCAGTTGGGTTCTCTCAAACAAACAGGCACAAGATTAAATGTATGTGACTGCCGTTTTCTTGAGAAGCAGGGCTGTGACAAACGTATGATGTAAATATTCATAGGTCACAAGAAATCAACAAAGATCATTCATGGCTTCTTAATCCTCATTTATTGCCAAGAAGCCAAAGTGAAACCTCTGAAAATCTTATATAAATGCTAATATCTGCTGCGCTATTCCAGCAGCAGTCACTGGAAAATTAATAAGAACCCTGAAAGAAACCCTGAGTTTTTTGTTCAGTAGGCTACCTTTATTTCCCTTGATACTGAAGCACAAAATGGTTACATACTGGCTTAAAGTACCACACCATAACTAAAGCAATCTTTAGTTAAAAGATCAAATCTTCTAACCCAATTTCTAGTCGACAGCTTCTGGCTTCCTCCCGTAAATATATTTTTTTAAACTCCAGTGAGCTACGTGGGTCCAGAATATAGGTAGCCCTGCGTAAACCTTGACTACAAAGGGCAGCAGATCGCTCGTGCTCTCCACACCGAGCTCCAAATTAACTGTTAATTTGCAAACTGGAGCGTGCAAGACGTGAAGTACGGAGAGCGGACGTAATAAGCATGGCGGGACAACTAGAGGTTCTGAGCAGTTCGGTTGCGTCGTCTAATCACCTGTCATTTCCCTATACAGACGACAATGGGCAATGCATTGTCATATGAATGAATGTTCCCCGACTAAAGTGTATTTACCAGTGGTAAAAGTAGTTGGAATACAAATATGAGTTTGGGCTGGAGTACAAACTACACACACACACACACACACACACACACACACACACATTTTTCTCTTCGCTTCCCAAGTCAGAAGATACTGTAATTTTCCGTACTCGTTAGGCAGACAGAGCGTGACTGACTTTAGTACGCATCATACTCCACTCCCCGACTGCCTTAACAGTATCAACCAGTTTAAACAGATACTGTATTTTAATAATCTGAACTATTAGATATAAAAATGGTTGTGTTTTTGTTCATGTTTAATTAGTTAGCATTTTCTTTATTCTTTACACTGTAGCGGTTTTGCCTAGCTTTCGCCGAAATCTCACCTTTTGTAGTCCGAGCAGCTGTCTTGAGGGAAAAAAGGGGAACGACGTTAGCTCTACTTGTCCGGTTAAGAGGTTGTCGTACAAATCGGAAGGATCACACTTTACCGAGAGATGAGACGCTCCTGGAGTCCTACCCCGAAACTTGTGTTTCGCGCTGGAGCGCAAGGCACGAAGATACAGGGTAGGTGGAGTCAAGACAGTGCCGCTACACGTCATGTGAAAGATAAGCGTGAGAGCGCAGGTGATTAAAAAACAAGCCTACGACAAGATGTCCACTAAAATCATTAAGAATTGTCGGTATAGCCTTTCACAGTAATTATCCACACGATCCTGAATCAGAGCTGACCTATGGAAATCCAGTAGATTGTCAATGAGTTATCAGCTGTTTGTGTACAGTAATTCGTTATGAATATTGATTAATTTACAAGTAATTACCTTATTGGCTTCATAGTCCGAAGGCTATATAACTAATCATTAAAGTCTTTTGTGAGTTAATTTGTTAATAAGTACTTGACGGGGAACTATAGAATTGTGTTTTTCGTTCATCAGAGTAGGCCTGTGTGTTTGCCGGAGAAAACATTGCTTTTGATCATTTTTGATAATGACTGTCAGAGTTATACGTCTGTTCCGACCTTAAATAATTGCAAGACTATTTAGGCTGCGTTGTTCGAAACCAGAAACTTATATGCTTAATTAAACATAATACTTTAGAATGTTACTTTAGAAGTGACAGCGCGCCGGCTCATTAGTGAATGTTTACCGTGGTGGATTTGTTTACTTTGTGATTTAAAGCCAATTCGCAGTTAGTCAGTTGGTTTAAGTGGCTTTGTAATACATTCGTGAATTATTCATGTTTGGTTTAATCATTTGAAAAGAGTTGACTCGATGAGCCGAAGAAAAATAGATCGAAAAAGTTGTATTATATAGCATCAGAATCCGACAGTATAATACGAAGCTTATGCAGACGATCGCGTTATTAAAGGGGTTTTAAATCTTTAAAGTGCCTCAGCTGCAGACCTATATTCTCAGTAGCTGCAGACCAGAAAACTGAATAACAAGGCTTTTCCAAAGCTTTCTGGACAGCCTTACAAACAGTACACTATAAAAGTAAAGGTTAGCCAAGGCTGTATTTCCGTTCTCTCCACCGATTGAATCATTCAGTTTATGGTGTACCAAGTACCCCAGTAGAGTAAGTGGTAAATGTTTCATCGCTATAGGATTGAAATGCAGTTGCTTTTCCATTCCATCCTTTCGTCAGAATAGGATTAGATGTCACTCTGTGGTGAAATTCTTCTGACCTCCTCTCTTTCTCATCTTATTTAACTCCCATAACAAACATCTCTCGTTAGTAGAAACCTAACCTCATTAAAGCTAATTAAAGCCTCCAATGTGTGAGTTACAGTAAAGTAGTGAGAAGGTTTTCTTTCTTTATAAACCTTAGACTCTGTTTCTTCAAGGGAGGATCAATCTCTGGACATGTAAGCTGGGAACGGCTATTGATTTTACAACCTACAGTGATTTAGGGCAGAGGAGCTGGGTAACCAAAAGCAAAGAGCAGCATGCACAGCAGGTTTGGTACCCCAGGCTGGAGATCAATAACTCAGGGAAACTGGGCTTTCAGTGACTGGCCTCAGGTAAGTTTTGTCACTTTCATAGAAATCTGCAGTCTGTTTGCCACATAATCAATGCACCTGTATAGACCCCAGCAAAAAAAAACATCCCATGTGTTTTACGTAGGTTCTTCTGCATGCAAACGCTCCTTTAATAGCCGAATTAGTTTTTTGTTACTCATCATGGTACGGGAAGCACAGTTATCTTCCAAAAGAACCTTAAACATCCCAAGAGCAGCAGAAATGAAGATGGAAAATGAGTTAAGGATTGTCTTATAGCATGAAGATGCCCATTTCACAGCATTGCATACAGAGCCAGCTTTGCTGGAGATCATGTTCCACTGTAAGTATGGATGAAGATAGTTGCAAATATAGATGTCTAAAACCTACGCCCACAGAACCTGTGACCCCGTTCGGTTTCTAATTAAAATGATTCACGCGTTCACTGTTGCAGTCACATCGCCTGAGAGACCTGGTGACTGTTCACTTTAAAGACTCCGAACAGGTGACCTTATGGAAAATGGAACTCACGGCTTGCCCTTCATATCTGAACGGGGAATATTTTGGCTTGGCCCTGCAACTCAGCACTGTGCCATGGTGGCGACGCAACGGGAATTCTCATGGTTCTGCTTCAGCGGTTGGGAGATAACGGCAACACGGAGATAAAAGCGGGAGTGTTTCAGAGGGCCCGGTGTGACCGACCCGAGAGGTGCGACGAGCTTTTGGATTTCAGACAGGATGAAACGGAAAAATCTGCACCCGCCGCGCAGTGGATCTTGCGAACTGTCACATCAGAGTGAGGTCTGTCTAATTTGCTATAGTGAGAGCATGCAGCCTCTCAAGCAGAGAATTCAGGCACTGCACCATCCAAACAGGCAGAGTCATTACTGACATGCTTGATGTTAAAGTGCTTCAGAGGCCAATGATGAAAGAAGTGGAAGTGTTTGTGTTCAGATAATAATTCCAACCCTTAATTTGGTTCTTTAAAGGCACATCCTATGTATGATACAGTGAATTAAAAAAAAAAACTGAGCAAACACAGAGGCTTGATTTAGTTTTCAATTACTCCACATCTTTTTGGACCTCTGGTTTTCTCCAATTAAGATGGTTAGATAATCCATACAGGAGTCTGTTGCTGCCAGTACCTGCAGCGGCCTTCTAATGAGTGTTGCTAGACCTTTTCTCTTGTCAGTGACAATACAAGAGCTCAGAAAATAAATGGAAAAGTTGCAAATTAGCCAGCCTTTGCAAGAGCACTCTAAGATGGAAAATGCACAGTGCCTGCCCTTATTAAATGTTATGGATTGGATTATTAGACAATTGAAATATGTGCCAATGCAAGTGAAATGAAACGCTACTGTGTCTTCGGAAATGAATAGTCCAAAACCTTTATAACACTTACCTAACAGAGTATTCCTCTTTGTTTAGAAGGTGCTCTGTGGTTTTCTTTCCTATTTCAGTCATCCTGGGTGAAAGCCAGCTATGTGTGCCTAGGTTTCTGCGTGTTTCCCTCACGCCTCCGTCATCGGGCTCCATGGTAACAGCCCCCAGCAGCCCGTGGGGGTTGATGCCAGGTACGGCCTCGGGTATTAGGGTGAGGAGCATGGAGCGGCTACACGGAGAGTGACGGAACGATCCTTCCTCTACCACAGGCTCGCACCAGATATCTTTCACTGGCTGGCCTTGATTGGCTGTCCAGTGGCATGTGTGCTTGAACGTGTACATGTGCTAGGCAAAGGTGCAATGTTACAGAGCTACCAGATTGATTCAGAGGAACGGGTTTAACTCTTGTTTACATTCCCTGGTTGTAATATACGGTGTAGCAGATGGTAGGGAGGATACGAGTAAAATAATTTTTTTTATCACCAGGATTGATTGGTCTGAGAAAAGAAACCTAACTTTTTTTTCTAATTAAAATGATTTACGTGTTCACTGTTGCAGTCACATCGCCTGAGAGACCTGGTGACTCTTCACTTTAAAGACTCCAAACAGGTGACCTTATGGAAAATAGAACTGAACAAAGTCACTGAGAATTTTTTTTATTAAAAACATGTACAATAGCACTCTAGAAGAGAAAGAGTAAACTGCAAAAATAACAGACTTATGAAATGTAAATAAAAGTTAGAGGACATTGGAGATGGTTTAAGAAAACATGGTTACATAACAGCTTTGCCTTGAAGGAAATCAGTGCTTAGATATGAGACAATACCACCGAGACCTGAGAGAAACAAGGTAAAAAGATGTCACAGTCTCTCCAGTGTTCACCTCACCACATCTAAACCTGCGGTGGTGAAAGCCTGCTCCAAAAGGACCTGCTAGCTTTTGTGCGCTCCTAACCTCCACAGGCCCCGCCCCTTCCTCCTACATGCTGCATTCAGCTATTTGGGCAGAAAGACATTTCCTCAGGTTAAGTATGTGGGGGAACACTGGGACACCCGGAGGGACAGGACTGCCTGTATAAGCTCTCAAGGTTCCTGTGGATGTTTGTTCCCACACCCAACGTCATTTGGAGGTTCTAAAATGCTACAGCATTTTTCCTGGCCTCTCCAAGAGAATATTTTCTTCTTTCTGGATATTTAGTGAGTGTAATGAAAGACTTCTATATCTGGAGTCATACTTTTTTGAGAGAGTTTGTTCAGTAGACTTGGTGTTCCAGGTGCTTTTCATCATCCCAGACTGTTCCTTTTCTTTCTCTAACTAAAGTTCTGGAAGTGAGAGGTGCTTCATTTTGATTTGGACCCAAAGCTACTTGTCTGGCAGGCTCGCAGACACAGAGGGCAGAAGGTGCTTTGCTGTCTGACTGAAAGGTGTGGTATTATGGCTGGATCTGTCCCCGAGCACTGTGTTTGGACTGTCGCCGTGTCTTGCACTGTTTAACAACCGCCATCTGCTTCACTGAGCACCTCAGTCAAACGCACCTGATGATCTCTCTGCCTTGCTCCTCTGATCGATACCTTCACTCCTCACTTCTCCAATCGATACCCAGTGGTTTGCAACCTTGGTTTATTTATTTACTTTTTTCTGCCCAAATTGGAGGGAAGCCACCCGGCTGAGCTGGTGGCTCAGACCCGGGTCCGAGGGGGTGGAAATGCCACGCCCAGGCCAAACTCAGAGCTTGAAATCTAAGGAGTTTATTATTGCTGAGCTGCATCCAGATGGCACTTCTCCGAACTGCTTCTGAGAGAGTGGCTGGCATGGCACAGAAGGACACTAGGAAGGAAATGGAACATGGCAAAGGGGAATGATCGAGAGACTTGTGGCCTTCTGCTCTCCTGTTAATGTGGGTAAAGATCCCGCAGCAGTGATCAGGCCGTAGGCAAACTCTGTAGGGGCTTGGATGATTGGTATGGGGGATCTGAAATGCACAGGTCCATGATAAATGCACTTAGCACAATTTGAAGCTCACTGAGCATTGAGCCGCAAATTTTCTTGTGAGTGTGAATCCCCTTGTTAGAAGGAAAGAAATAAAGTTTCTAATACTTTTAGTCCTGGTGAGAGTTTAACATATAGCTAACAGAGTCTCAGTACATTCAATATTATCAGTAATATTTGTAGACGATATTGGTAGAAACCCTCTAACCATACCTATGACCATGTGCCTGACTGGCTATTGCCCAATCAATTTGATCACGCCCTACAAACAACGGCAGACGGCACATCCCAGTGCCGGGACTGACCTTGATGCTAGAAGCGGGGCTTTTACAGTACAACTCAGACTTTTAATTGATTCCCAGAGAACACGCCATTAAATAAACTAGAGCCTTAATCGGGTTGGCCCAGGTGCTTTCACTTTCTGTTTGTGTGCGTGTGTATGTGGGTACATATGTACACTGTGGGTGAAAGGTTGAGCCAGGATGGAGCCCTAATTCCACGGCGCTAATGGCCCTGCTCTGTGATAGTCGGCAATTATCTGTATTGTTCACCATGTTGGTGAATGTTAGAGAGCACATTACATCCCCTCTTAGCTGTGTTTTAACGCACAGAGAGGACTGAAAGCGTAACCCTAATTACGCATCCCCAGAGAGGGCGGGCAGGTCCGGAAATGACCAGGGAAGAGAAATATGATGGTTTTGGAGTGGGAAACGGGGAATGAAAGAGAAAAAATGAAAATGAAGCAGAGACGCCGAGAAAATAAATTAATCGACTGACTCGCCTCCCCCATGCCTTTATGCATATACCTGTGCACGCTGAATAGAGCATACAAAACAGACATGGACCAAGAATTGAAGAACACAACCTAAATAAAAAGCAAGAGTACTCCTCCCCCTTCTCTCTAATCATTCGTCGTGGTTCTGCTCATCTGGAATATGATCTGATTGAGGCCGACAATGCTAATGAAGTTCGCATTAGAGCGACTACTTGATGAACAGCATACAAATCGTAAATAGTTCACGTGGAGCTAATTATGTCGGCGCCCGTAAATGAACTCACTCCGAGGACTAAGACACACTCTTCAAAACTTCGTTTCTGTTCACGTTTTGCTGTATAGGGTAATAATGATGAGAGGCACGTGTTCTGTGGAAGTGGTTATGCAAGGCATTGACCTACGGAAACGCACATTAAATCGATTCCTTTTGGTCTTGGTACTGGAAACACGAATGTTAAGCAACTCACGCCAGCGTTTTTGCTATTATAAGCTTGGTTCGGTTCAAAACTCTGGTTTACGGACACATATGCACACACACGGGAAAAACAGACAGATTGCTTTCTGTGATCATCTATATGTGCATTTAAAATGTCAGCTGTTTTTTTTTTTTTTCATATAATTGCACTACTGTTGTTAGCTGCTGATGACACTTGTGTTGTCCTGTACAGATCGCGATGCTTTGCGGGCAAAGCTTAAAATAGAATCTAATTATCCCGTCTTATCTTTATATGTAATATCTGATAAAATAATTACCCCTGGAGAGTGCCTTCAGATTTATGCTGTGTGAACAGCCAAAAAAATTCAGCCTCATATTCAATATACTGCACGCAGATCACCAGACCACTGCAGCATTATTTTGAAAGCTACACTGGTCCAACGGAATAAGGGATACGAGTCATACTGATCTCTCTCTCGCGCGCGCTCTCTTCAGAGGCCGTGAAAACTACAAGAAAACAAAAACCTTTATTTAAGACATGCATTTCTCAGTCCTTTCAATGTCTCTAGAGCTGGTGTTCGTTGCTAGCCAAGCTTAAACACATTAGCTAGCACACTAATATCGTGTAGAAAATACACAATATTAACTTCTATATCCACAAAAGGAACATTAATGCACACATATTAATACACAAAGCGTTTATGCCCGAAATACAGGCAATACCTTGTTTATAAGTTATTTATTATGTAGGCCCCTCTACTATAAAACACCAGGCTGTTTTTGTCCACTTTGTTACGTTTCAGTTCACGCGTGGTTCACAAAAACAGCTACGCTGAGGCATGTGCGATTATAGCGAATAAAGCATCGCTGAAAACCGACTCTTCGAACACAAATCCCTGCTTCCGCGCAAGACTTCTCGTGCCAATGAGCGATTTTGTGTCAATAATAAACAGAAGGATAAAAGCCGGTCGCCCCTTTGCCGTGAAGTGTGAATCATCGGGAATTGTAATTACACTTCGCGAACAGCAAATTCTCATAACCGTCAGAATCACTTCAGCGCGCGGTGAACTCGTTAGCAGGGCCGGATGACGCGTCCCAGCCGCACTGAGTTGAAAGCGAGGCAGGGCTGTGTAGGCGTGCTTTGCTGTACGGCGCCGTTGACGTGCTGTCACCGCCTCCGAAGAAAAGCTACCAGTCGGCTACGCATGAATAGGTTAATTAGGACTGCAATACAATCAAGACTGACAGTCTCAAATGGAAAGTGGCGTATGTTTAGCCAGCGTCCCAACGATTAGTGGCAATAACCAAAGTAACTCCTAAGTTATAAGGGTGTGTATGCGCGTGTGTGTGTATGTATGCGTGTGTATATATATCTTGTGACGGTCTTTAAATGAAACACTGCGTATAAAACATATGCTTTGATGCGTTGTGACATGTAATGTAACGTTTTTCAGAGCTTGACTAATGGCCCATTTAAGTGCCACTTAATTTGGAAAGATCCATCATACAAAACATCATACACTTATATTCATTATATGTCAACCGTCAGAGTGCTATGTCATATTTAATTTGGGGTCAGAACATGTTAATGTCAGAAAAAAAATGTATGCATATAAGCTAAAATGTCAATGGCAAACATTGCTTCTGTGTTATTTCTCTAATCATTCATCTTAGTGCACTTGAATGTGTAACACATGTGAACATTCATCATACTTGCTTATCTGTTCTTTATTGATTTTTCCAAAGTAAATAGTAATATTGTGTATAGTGACCTTCATAAACTTGCTGATTGACTTGCCATCCTGCTTTAATTCTTTAATGTTTGTTAACCCTTTTACACTAAAGCTTGTAGAAATCACGGAAGGCGTTAGTTGTATCTCCCCCTCCCCACTGCCTGTCAACATCAATGGCTCCGAGCTTCAAACTGTGAACTAATTTAAGTTTCTGGTCACCAGCACATCTGGGGACTGAGAAGGGGAAGTTAGTCTCCCTCACCAAGAGAGCACAGCAGAGGATCTTCGTGCTAAAGCAGCTGAGGGTTTCCGACCTGCTACAGGTCCTGAGCCTCTGGTTCTACGCTGCAGTCGGGCTGGTCCTCACCTCCTCCACCCCACAGGAGCGAGTCAGGCTCCAGCGCATAATAAGTACTGTGGACAGTGTCACGGGATGTTACCTGCCAACACTTCCAAGACACATACAAGAGGAGTGTCATGAAGAGTACTGGCAGAACCCTAGCTGACACACCAGCTCTTTCTGTCAGGCATCATTAAGGTTCGCACCACCAATTACAAGGACACCCTTTGGGGCATTTACTGGCCTCATTAAAGTCATTAAGAACAGAGTACACCTTGAACTTTAGCCCATAACCTGGACCCTCTTTCATTGTAGCACTAGTTAAATGTATCGTCTGTATTATCCTAGCTAACACTCTATCTACACTCAAATGCCGATTTCCACAGAGAAATAAACTGTTTAGTCTGTATAACACTATTCTGTTTATCTCCAGACATTGTTTATACAGTATGTATAAATTAAGCATTACTTTTAGACCTATGATCAATTTGACTTTTAATTAAAAACAGCTCTATTTTGTCTTTTGTTTATTTTATTTTACTCTCCTGTGATTTGGTTACTGGGACAATAATTTGGAATGTACACTAAATCAAATTCATTTTATGTAACATACCTGGCAAATAAATCTTGCTCTGATTCTTTACTACATGTCTCTGTATGTAAGCTGTAAGGAGCAGATTACATAAGAGTAATGTGTGATATCCTGTAGAAGTGCATTGGGAATGAGTTGAGGAGTTTGGTGCCTGCCCTTTATTTGCATCATTTTGCTCAGAAAAAGACAGGAAACTTTTTCCATGTTGAAATCTTGTGCTGTTGTACATTCCTGTTGGTCGTTTTGCACCTGTCTTGAAAGCAGAAGTACACTCCAAAGACCTGTACTCATTCAAACTGGGATGGTGGTTTTTGAGGTTGGTACGTGCTTGTAAACGCATTGTGTTTTGATCTTGCTGAATAATGATGTTTTAAAGCAGTTGTAATAAAGATTAATGTACTACAATCGTATTTCAGCTTAAGACTTTAGAGGGTTTAGTAGTTTAGTTTTATTTCGGTTAGTGGCTTGAGTTATCACAATCAGGTAGCAGTGGCAAGATAAAAATTTTAACTCAAGGGTTGTAATAAATATTGATTTTTGGTTTCCACTGTGAGTGGAGTGTGTTCTGTTGTAGCTGCCATTGGGAACCCATGTTGCCTGTGTTACTTGTGAATAAAATATTGTGCTGCACCTCTGCCAACTGATCATTTGGTTGAACAAGCCTGTCGGGGGGGGGGGAGATCTGGAATGGATGCCACATACGGACAGTATTGACCAAAACTTGGTTTGTTAAGGTGATATCATGAGTTGGGTGCCGTGTCTCTTTTAGAAGTGTATATCTGCAACGCATCTGGAACAGCCATGCACAGCAACAGAGACACATCTTTACTTACATCACATGTCATGAACCAGATAACTCCCAGATGGCTCCCAGTCAAATTTCGCATCGACTATAAAGTCCTTCTATTAACATATAAAGCTCTGCATGGACCCAGATAATCTGCAAGAACTTATTTCCTACTATGAGCCTCCACGTTTACTAAGAACACAGGGTGCTGCTTCTTACTGGTTCCATTAATCAATAAGGTAACAGTAGGGGGAAGAGCTTTTTCTTACAAAGCCCCCCCAACTATGGAACAGCCTTCCAGAAAATGTCTGTGACTCTGACACAGTCTCAATCTTTAAGTCTAGGCTAAAAACATACTTATTTAGTTTAGCATTTGGTAATTGATATCCCCCTTATATAATGGTTACAGATCCAGGGGTTCATGGGCAGAGGGTTTTATGGTATTCTGAGAACTGGTGCTGTCGTCCCACCACTGCATGCGTTCACTCGTTTGTTAACAGTGGGGTGGAGGGATGGCAACACCTCAGGGTGCCCCCAAGTCTGCATTCCCTTCTGGTTCTGTCCTTTTAGTTAGACTGTAATAGTTAATTGTCAGAGTTGCCGCCACTCTTCTGAAATGTCTATATTTTATGTCCCATACAGACTCGCTAACTGTCTCACTTTTTCCGAGTTAATGACTGTTCCCCATCCGGCTTGGTAAGGATTGACAAGGCTCTCCTGCTACCTGCCCCGGACCAACCACCTCCTACTTATCAAGACACAGATGGAGTTTTTCCTTGCCACTGTCGCCCTTGGCTTGCTCACTGGGGGCTTGGACTCAGACACTTGTAAAGCTGCTTTGAGACAACATCTGTTGTAAAAGGTGCTATATAAATAAAACTTGATTTGATTTGATAACAGATGCCCTTGTCTGGAATAGGTTACAGAAATGCTTTGTAGTCTCTGTCAAATACAAACCCTCATGTGACAATAGATAAGTCAGCATTCAGTGCTAAAGCCCTGGCTAGGGTGAAAAAGGATGGCAAAAGATTGCATTTTTACGGGCTTAGTGACTCTGTGACGAGGTTTGAAGACAGCCATTGTCTCAGTTGTACAGACAGTTCATTCCTCAACCTGGATGCCAGAATGTGAGTCATATTTGTGTCTCGAAGGTTGGCTGTAGAATAGATCACAGCAAACCAACTCACCTTGTATGTAGTTCTTGTATGCACCTGCAGAATGGGCTTTGGACAGTGGTATAACTAGGTTATACCTAGTTAGTAAATTCAAGCACAACATCAGAATTGAAAAGCAAAACACAGTTGGCTGATGTAAATGGCCTTCATAAAACGGATGCTCACTTCAGAAGACAGGAGACACTTAACTGTTTGGCACCTTCCATCCATGGAAAATGCCAGAGACAGGAATTTGGACTTGAAGTCTTTTGTAGATGATTTTGATTAACTTCACCTGGGTGCATGCTTAATGAGATTTAACTGAGACATAAAAATATCAAGTACACAAGTAAAGGATATCAATTTTTAATTAATTATACGTTAACCCTGTCTAGGGTCATGGCCATGGTTGTAGTACTTGCATAAATGTGGTTTGCTGCTATGAAAAAAAAACAGCTGCCTTGAATTCTTCACTTGAAGGGAAGTGAAAAGGAACTTCAAGCACCAGGATGTACCACACAGGGTTCGGCAGGCTTGACCGAGGTGAACTGGTCCCATTTGCAGATAAGTTCCATAACATTTCTATTTTGTCAAAACAGGGTCAGTTGCAGTGGTTAACGTTCACCAGAGGACGGCACCTACAGCATTAACTGGCAAAGCCCTTGTCAGAGGTCTGCTCTTTTTCTTCAAAGACTGCATCCTTCAGAAAACTACAGGTGGAGAGTACTGGATGGATTACCTGTATCAGCTCACTCTGGCCGCTGGGCTGAATGTCCAGTCCCCGGCCATGGTCTCAAGGCTTAAGAAAATTTGGATTTTCACTGTGAACCAAAAAACAATATATCAGATGCTAAGCTTCATTCCAGTCCAGGTAATACATTTTTAAAAGTACCAACACTAAATATACCAATACTGTTCTTAGTAAACATCTGTATGCAACAATGTATTCTGATATTTTGCATTAATTTTTTTATTGTGTAAATATATGCAGGGTGTTTTATTTGCCTTTTTGAGGGAATGGTAGATGTTTTTAGAAGTAGCTTCCCTGAGGGATGAAAGCCGATTCTCTTCTTTCCTTCTGGAGAGACAAACTAAAGTTTTGACTGTTATATGGTACCAAATACACCATGTTTTGATAAGTCATGGAGTAATGGAAAAGCACTCAGCAACAGAGAAAAACTTATTTTTATCCCTTCCATGAATCACAGAAATCAAATACAGAGAAAAAGAGGCTTATAAATGAAAGTATGATCCAACAATCCAACCTCTAACAATCCCATACACTGATGAATCCAGTGAGTCAGTCTGAAGTTTCGGCCCATGTTTTGTTTCAGGTCTATAGTGAATGTGAAATGAAATAACGGCCATGAGCTATGAAGTAATGAAATAATGGTGATGGGAGGCGAACGCCCTCTTTAATCTCAGCTCGTTTTGCAGTGCACAGGCAGTGGTGCTGCTGTCTTTTCAACTCTGTGCTCAAGCACGCTGGATTTGAAAGGAAACCATGAATGTGGTTTCAGTGCAAAGCGTCAATTTTGGGTCAAGATGAACCGTAATAGGAATTCCATTCCTTTTACAGCATGGTACATAGTCCAAAGCAACAGAAGATCTGAACTCTCTATTCTATGGAGATTTAAATAAATAATCAAACCTTATTTTTAGTATCACATTTATTCATTTGCATACATAATTAAACAATTCAGTTAAATCCTCTTTCATTGATCCAGCAGACACATTTTATATCATTTAAAATAATAATGCATCATACACTCTAGATCAGTAGTTCTGGGAGTTCGTATGACAGATGCCTCTTCAGTAGACAGAACCGTCTCTGCATACACACACCAACTGCCACCATGACGAAGCTCTGTTCAAACAAACCTTCAGAAGCAGTAACACCAAGAGCATACATAGAAGCAAGAGATCTGGCTTAGAGGCGACACTGGTGCAGTTTAAGCACATGCAAATATCCATATCAGAGCCCCCAGCTTCCATTCTGTAAACAAAATGCACTACAGCTACCACTTACTCTGCTCTTATTACATGGGGCCAGATCAGGGAATTTCAGTGTGAGTTTGCAAATGAGAACAGAATACTTTATTCATCTATAAACAATGCTGAGAAGTATAAGAGACAACTGCATTAACTAGTCAAATGAGAAATATGTGGCAGTGTAGGTTCACGCGTTGTGCGTGAGTACTGTAACCCACGGTGTAGGTTCACGCGTTGTGCGTGAGTACTGTAACCCACGGTGTAGGTTCACGTGTGGTGTGTGAGTACTATAACCCACGGTGTAGGTTCACGCGTTGTGTGTGAGTACTATAACCAACGGTGTAGGTTCACGCGTTGTGTGTGAGTACTATAACCCACGGTGTAGGTTCACGTGTTGTGCGTGAGTAC
>JAOYMR010000015.1:3765687-3785912 GCA_025802075.1 Tenebrosternarchus preto
CACACACACACACACACACACATTATATATATATATATATATATATATATGCCTTTAAATATATATATTAGTGTCACCGCTTTAACGAACGTCTTGTTGGCATAGAATGTTTAGTTTTTTGGTTCCTCCAGAACGCCAGGGGTGTAAACACGGGGTTTAGACAACGACATTTAGTGGCAGTAAGGCAGCCAACCTCCACCCCGACAAATTACAGTTCATATATACTTTTCGTTTCTGGTGTGTTATCAGTGTGTTCAGCTGGAGAACAACCTCAAGTGATGCGCCATATCATCTATTAACTAAAGCATTAAACCAACACGGTAATATATCAGACAAACTACACCTACTGGATGACGTATGATTACTGGAAATAAGAATAGACAGTCACCCTATTTTCCACAATTGCGCGGCTGTCCTTGCCTAAGGCCAGTTCCGACGCCCTCCTGATGAATTCTGGGAGCCCCAACGAAGGCAGATACTCGGGGTTTAGGGTTGGGTCTGAGTTAATCTGCTGTTTGATTTTCCAGATAAGAGGAGGAAGCATGGACCGACCACCCTCCCCGACATACTCTGAATATAATTAGAAGTGCACACAAAATAAGTCAAAGGTTATTAATTGCAGTGCAGCCCTGACACGTTTGCTACTGATAATGATGTTTATGATTTTCCAATATCTTATAATTATTTATGAACAGGTTATAGTTAAAACACAGCTTGTGTCTCATCTTCATAGACGAGGTTAAAAGGTTAAGCTTAAAAATGAAATGGTTAAAGATTAAAAATTAAATGATTTGAGCTTCTCAACATTTAACCTGTTCATCTTGCGTTACCCTGTCTCTCGCTGTTATCACTTACCCTTCCCCGCGAGGTAAACCTTGTCGCGGTGGGAGTCTCGACTGAAATCTGCGAAAAGTTTCGCCTCTGTGTTCAGAGCAGCCACGGGAATGTTGCTAAACACGGAATATGAAGACATTTGGTCATTTGATTGGTGCTCGGACGTTTCGCTTATTTCTACTTAAACTGCGTGCTCAGTTTCTAAACAGGACGGTCATTTGCATTCAAACGTTACTGCAAGTGCGTCGCGCGAGCTAAGCAGGTTTGTTTACTGTCTGTTGCTAAGATATCAGCCAAGACGGACGCACGATTCTTGGCAACGAGTTGGTAGCCCCCAAATTATAAACCATTTTCTATCGCTAAGTAAACCTACTTCAGCAAGCTTTTTGTAGGCCTCTTGCAATGACTTGCAGTTGTACATAGTATGTAATTACTCTGATACCTTAAAATAAACTAACATGCAAAACTTTTAGACATTAAAATAGGTTTATTGATTACTTTATAATTATAGCCTTATCTAAATGTTTGACTTTGTGAAGGCTTTATTTTACATATAGACATTTGCATTTGTTTTAAAACAGGAAGCTAGTGTAATTACAGAATAAACAATACAAAATATACAACTATTAAACCAAAATCAAACACGCATATAATTAACATTGATCACATTGCCATAAGCAGGTCATCCGAATATCAACAGTATAAAAGGAAAGGCAGAAAACTGTTCATAGTATGAGTCCTGCTGCCTTTGTTTATACAGGCAATACAACCCCACCCCCTTATATCTAAACAGCAAACAAATACACTTTTGTACTTTTACATTTTTTCTCCCAATTCCACTTTCAACCACATTCACACAGGCAATGGACACATTCATACAAGTTAAATGTCACATCAATAACATGTCCAAACCCTGTAAATCAGGTGCGAGTCATTCATTCTCCTTTCAATACAGCCTATCAGCTTCTTCCACACTGATGCCCAGATGAAGGGTAGGAAGTTCCGACTGCACTTAGACTGTTAGCGCGTCAGTTCTGAAGGCTTCTTCATCATCCTCCTCCTCCTCTGTGATTTCTGTAGGATTCACTATGAAGGCAAGGACGTGATGTAAAGACATCATGTAATTATCGCTGACAGACAATCCAATGGGGAATCACGCTACATGACACACAGCTCTCACGTGCTATATGCTGAGCTGAAATGAATACTGGCCCTGTGCCTGAGCACAGTTTGAAGGTCACGGGTGGCATCAGCTCCAAGCCAGGGAAACTGACCTGCAACAGCAGGGAAAGAGTAACGTTGGATCTGAGTGTGAGCACTTGCCGAGTTCCGATCTGTGCATTGGGACCTGATCAGCATCTCACCATGGGCATACAGTGACGTAGAGTAGCAATGGGGACAGGCCTGGACCCGCCGACAGCATCCGACACAGCGACGACATGCATCTCATCGCCCGCCTCCGCACTCAGGCATATCTCCACCGGCAACAGGCATCAGTAATGTGAAGTTCAAACACCAACCATTGAAGACCAACCATCAACCCTGGATTTACCCTAAAGCTTTGCCTGTTAAGCAACAGTGCCACCTGATGGATGTGAAGCTGGCTCGAGAACTTTGGCAAAGTGGGGAAGAGAACCCAGCTGGAATGGAGAGAACCACTGCTTGAATTTTCTGCACCCCACTAAACTCACAGCTGAGTCAATTACCCACACCACTGGAGCATAAGATCAGTGCCAGTGATTTATTCAGTATGTGCTGTATTCAATATTGCATTCAATATGTGCAGTGACCACATGCATTTACTTGGGTAGAACAAACATGTGGAACATGGGGAAATGAAAATGATCTCTGGCTTCCTGACCAAATCCCACCTCCTACTCCTCACTTCACCCTTACCAGCTTGAGGGCACATCTAATTGAAAACCCATCATTGGTCAATAACTTGGATAAGTTCCTTTCCAATTCCTGACCTTTCTTGAATAGCTCATGGTTAAAGGATGAAACTAATTAATCTAAGGGAGACTGCTATTTGCACAGAGAAGCAACCTTAACTCCTTCAGTTTCTTAATCATCACTTATGACGACTGCTAACGCAAGGATACCTCACCTGAGTTCACTTGAACAACAGTGCATGTGGCAAAGTGTGCAGATTTAAGCAGGTAACCATGTTCAGAGCATGTTAGGCCAACACTACTAATTCATATTAACAGATCGATCTGCTTTACTGAGAAATATTGCAGTTAATGTGAATAGTCTTCAGAGATGCAGACAGGACTACTTCTGCAGTGCTTATAGGCATAATCATCACGTCCCCGCTGAATGAAGCCCGAATGACTTTTCCAGGTATTCACGAAGCTGGTGATACTGACACACCACTCCACAAAACCTTCAAGAAACGCTGAAACATTTACTGGCATGCCTACTACAATTGGCAAATAAGTCACAATATTTCTTCCAAACAATAACTTTCCTTTTGTTTAGAATGATGCAACCCTGACTCGCATGACACTTCCTGTCTCAGGCCAAATCTGGTTCGTTTCCAGCTTTAAACTGTGGGGATTCCTTTGTTGGTTTCGAGTGAGTAGTCTTACCGTTTTGATGAAGAACTGGTTCTCCAGAAGATCGTCCTCCGCCTCGAACACGGTCATGGTCTGGGTGGCGCTGAGCTCACACCCTGGCGAGCAGGTAAACGTACAAAACCATTACAAAGCACACAGCTGAAAGGCCGTCATCCAGGGAAAGACAACCGTGAAAGATCGCTGGCCCTACCCCAGTGAACACAGACTTTATCAGAAACTGAGGAAGAGCTGGTTAGATCCGACAGGCTGACTGAAGTTCTTGATACATCTTCAGTACAATCCATCATTTCAGCCAGGCCTCAAACGGGTAGACCAGCAAAATACCAAGCAGATGCGTCTGCTAGGTTATAGGTCTGAAAAAATGTCCAGTTGGAAAACACCGTTATCTCTAAGAAAGAGCAGTGGATCTTTAACATGATTCAGAAATTATCACGGGCTCAAACTAAGCATGAGCTACACCGAGCTAGACATAGCCTAATGGCTTAAGGATCACTACTTCAGTTGAACGACATAGTTCTATCACTGACATCATTTTTAAATTATGAATTTAAGTTATTTGTAAAATGCATTTGTTTGATTTCAACTTACTGAACGACAAGGCACAAACTACACACGCGAACTCTTCGGAAATTACTTCGTTAGAGGGACGACAGGTGACGTTGAGTAAGTCGCACGCGTCCTTGAACGCTTAAGCACCTCTACTGACCGCTAGAGGGCACTATGCGACTTTTTATCAAAACGGGTTCCCGACTGAAAATGTGGGAATTTAAAAACGCTGATATGAGGCCGTGAAATTAAATAATTTAAAAAAAGAGCCAATTCTGTCGTGAGAATACATTACATTAAATTAGTTAAAGATTAACTGTAAGACGCAGGAGCACAGCTTTGCTGGATGCCCAATAGGCTTGGTAGTTTGGGTGGTCGACATGCTGGTAACGATGTAAATATAACAGCGCTGTTTAACTTAAACTGTGTTGAGCCAGAAGACACATACTCAGATTTATCTCCGTAAAGTTTTCTTTATTCTTTCACCTTTTTTCACTAGTTGAATTAAATTACAACAAACAAACGTTTATCGTATTTTACAGAACAGTTGTGATAGCTTGTTGAGAGCGATGTGCCCTAAACTGCTTTACTCAGCTGCCGTCTGTATAGTGAGCTCAATGACCCAAAAAAGATTACTCGCTTAACCGCATCCAGCATCTCAGGGCCGTGAACCTGAAACCACGAGCACAATCAGACGCACTGCACTGATCAATATCTGCGGCGGTCCCTTCGGTTTCCTTATCACCACAGTTTACTTAATCAAAATTCAGAGCACCATAGCCTAGTGACTCCTATTAAACCAAGAGCTTTAAACGATCGCAGCATGTAGATAGCAGCCAAATGGAAATGCGGAAAAAAGTGAGGGCGCTGTTTTATTGTGTTTATCCTAGATTGAAAACGTATTTTCCCTCGGGCCCCCTCCTGATATATACTAAATAGCTAACATGTTTGTTACTTCCTATTTAAAACATTTAAAAATGAATAAACAAAATCAGTTTGTTGTAGTGGTGTTTATAAGTCTATGCATTAGGTGAAACTGTGTTCTCAAGTTTTATACAAGTCTTATCGTTTGTGTAGATATATAATATATGTTGTTGTGTTTTTTTTGGCATAGCTTGTATATCACCTTTTCATATCAGTTTTAGCTGCGTATTTTAAAGCTGATCTGGACAAGTCGCTGCCAATGCAGTAGCACTTAACGGTGTTTCTGTTCAAAATCTGTTCAGGGCCCTTCGACATTGTCATGCAGTAAAGTCGATTTGGGCTTTGGTTACCCTGGTTACCGGTCGCTACAGGAAGTTTGCTGTGTATTTACTTCTCATTTGTTGTTACTTTTGACCTTTATGGTGCTGAAAGTTGAGTCTCCCTTCCTGTGTTAAAAGTCTAGCTTTTCTTTTATTGTCTTTTCCCAAATGTATTTCAAATGCACATAGTAAACATGCATGCCCTTTATTCTGATAGGCACTGTAGTCCCTGTCAGTTAGAAAATACCTATTGCCTAATTCTGTGACACACTGACTTCAGCTTCGAGCTGGTGCCTTTTGGGCTAGAAATGCCACTGGCCTAGTCCCACTCTTTGTCCTGCTAGTCTCAGCATCTAGTGTCTGTGTCCTGCTAGTCTCAGCATCTAGTGTCTGTCCTGCTAGTCTCAGCCTCTAGTGTTTGTGTCCTGCTAGTCTCAGCATCTAGTGTTTGTGTCCTGCTTGGTGATCAGTTTTGAGGTAACATGCAGTTCTAGGCTGGATAAGGGTGATGCCATATCCTTGTTACTTGTTAATGACAGTTTAAATAGCTTAATCAAATACTAGAGAATGTTCAAAGTCTATTAGGCTTTTTCAAAATAAATTTTAAATTTGGTTTAAACTGATTTTATGGATGAAAAAGACTCACTGGTATTACAGTGACTTGACAAGTTATATTATATCAAAGATCTGGTAGTATATTATTTATTATTAAATGTCTTTGCTATTTCACAACTGTGCTATATACGCAGAAAATAGTCTAATAAGTTAATATTATGTAGCAGTGTGTATTCCATATAAGGAAACAAAAGGTGAAAGTTTTTGAAGAGAGCACTTTTAATCACTAGAGATGAAACCTCTAAAATCTCTTCATTTTTTAAGGTCAGGGGGTACTTTTGCATACTTGGAGACCATGACACATTTCAATTGCCTTTATTTTCAAAGTAGAGTGGCAGAACGGATCTGTGCGGGGGCGGCTAACCCTGTGGGGACAAATGTTGTGTAACACGACCTCCTTTTAACCTTTCTTCCTCTTTCAAACCTATCCTTGAATTCCTCTGGACCTTTGCTTAGTCACTGTAGCCAGTGGCACGAGGCAATATTATCTCCAAGATCTTTCTTAACAGGAAAGATGCTACAGTCTATAACCGTCGGAAGGAAGCCGTCCGTGTCTCGTGTTGGAGCCCAAATTGAATGCATAACCTTCAGGTGACCTCACGTATGAAGCTGACCGACACAGGGCTTTCAGTTTAGCCTGCCGCCTATTACGGGCCGGCATTCTTGTAAGCATTGTTTCGGAGGGCGAGTCCAACTGTCTGCAATGTTGCCTTCTAGATAGCCTACTCATCCAGCCAGCTCTAGGGCTTTTTTTATCTAGACTTTTAAAAGAATTCTACCCATTCTCATCTTCAGTGAGTTCCAGGAAGGTGCTCACACAGCTCATGCTATACCATTATCAACTCCTGTGTCTGGTTATCAGGTCTTCAACACCCTACCCAGAGCAACAGTTTATTTGAAGAATACGAAAAAAAAAGAAAAAAAAAAAAAGATGTGAGTTAAATGTAGTGTGAGGACACAGTGAGAGAGATTTTACCCTAAAGTGCAAATAAGATGAAGATGGTTCTGGTTTTCCCCTGTTTACTGAGTGACATCTCCAGTCAGAGTCGAGGATAACCATACAGTGATTTTTTTTCTATGAGCTGCTGTTTTTGTTTTATGGGGAATAACACTGATTCTATTATTTTGAAGTAAATCTCCGTGGAACTCTTTTTTTTTTTTTTTTTGGTTAATTTTCCAGATGCATATAAATTTTTTTACCCTAGAGTAAATAGCATTGTAAACAGACACTTGTAATTGCAAAGCCCTTCTGAGCCCAGGATTAGACTAAGTATGTATGGGGAAGTGATCACAGGAGCATTAGGATTAGTTTCAGATAAATCATACCAGACCTATTCGTGTGAATAATTTTTTGGAAGGGATTTTCAAAGCCAGAAGAATCTTTGTTTTGTGTCCACTTGGTTCTTTGGTCACTGCTCACTGACAAACGTTTCCTTTTTGACGGTATATTTGTTTTTGAGAATTTTCATCGAATTTGGCGTTCAACGATGATCTGATATACCATTCTGGGAAATCTCTCCTTCTCGCCTTCCCTGCCGTTTTACTTGCTGTGGCTTGAAATGTAGGTGGTTTTGAGATTGGCATCTCTTGCCACAGCTGTCTGAGGTGAAATTAGATTCAGGAAAGCTTAAATTTAGATGCAACGGGAGGGGTGTGTTTAAAAAAAACAACAAAAAAAAGCAGTAACAAAACACAATTCAAGTTCAGTCAGATTTCGGTACTGGGGCCTGTCTGACAACCTGAACATCCGTTTTGTTTGTTTATTTATTTGTTTTGGACTCTTGTTTTCCCTGTCGATGCTTTGTAACAGTTTCACCGGTTCCTCTTAGTGGTGTTTGTCGCAGAGTGAAAACAGGCCTTAAAGCTGATAGTAATCAAACTGGAGACAGGGGGTTGTGGTTAATTGTTTCCATCCACTGGGCCTGGAGAGATAAGGTTGTTGTTGTTGTGTCCTGGGCGGTTCCAGTGCCACACGCTCGTGCATTCTGGGATGGCGCGGGAGGTACTACAGCAACAACTGTGCAGCCACACGCCATCACAGCACAAGGCACTGACCATGGACCAAAACAAACCTTCACTTCCTATCGTTTACACAGGCCAGCGTCAATCGGAGTTTGACAATCCAATCGGATTTCTTTTCCACACGTTTGTTTAACACTCTCTCTGTTCCTTTGACTGTAGAAATAAACAGAAATAAATCGCTTTTGATTTTGACTTTGTGACAAAGGAACTTCAGCAAATGTTTTTGGAGATCTGATCAGTAAAGTATGTTTGATTTGCATATCACAGCCCACTGTCTTGGTCTAGCCTCCAAACACAATTTCTTTCTTTCTTTTGTTTTCAAATACATTCACACAGATTCACATATGAATCTTGCAAGTATTTTTAATTTATTTATCTATTTATAGGGCTGTGCAATTAATCAGATATTAATCATCATTTTGCTCATGTCTATTTTTCAGTTCATAAAGGGTCACTGTTAACACGATCCATCTTATTTACTTCCTGCATCATGATGAAGAATTTTCAGTCCCAGAGCAGCAGTAATGAATCCCTGCACTTTTCATTAGGAGCTCTGAGATCATTTGGAACTGCCCAGGATTATCTCAGAACACACAATAATGAGTATTTGCTTTGGATTATCTCAGAACACATAATAACGGGTATTTGCTTCAGATTATCTCAGAACACACAATAATGGGTATTCGTACCACCTTGTCAAATTATCTGCTTTTCTGAACACTGCTTTATGATTGAGTCTCTCTGTTATCCAAGACTTTGTTCCGGACTCGCAGTAAGACTACTTTTCAGATTAAAATGTTTAATTTCTGTACTAATGGAACTGGGATTGGGATTAGGGTTAGGCTCTTGGCTACATTAATCACATTGACTCACTTAAAAATACTCATGTTTTATCATCTGCAATGGTGTGAATGCACCTTGCCGGTTTCCCTTTTTCTGTTTTACAGGATTCCGTTTTTTCAGTTCAACGCATATTTACCAGAAATTCCCAGTAAATAAGGAACTGTGTTCAGAGTTCAAAAAGCAGAAGCGATGTTAGCAGTTGATTCCTCAGTTAAGTGGAATCATTCATTCATTCGTCAGGCAACAGAAATGTGCTGAGATAACAACAGGGGTGTTTCAATTACACTCTTTTCTTATTATTTTTTACTTTCATTACTGTGTTTGAAAACCTGTGTAATTGCACCTGATAGTGAAATCGTTTGCTATATTTGAAGCGACTGCTGTTCCTGTTTTTTAACCCATTATTGTCACAATTCTTTTTACAATTCTTTTTAGTTTTTTTTTTATTAAAACAGAAACGTTTTAAACAAAAGTGTAATACAGAACAATATTGTGCGTGATGCCCTAATACACTGGGAGTGTTTCAGAAGGTTACTGCTCAATATTTTGCCTCCAAAGAAACTCCAAAGAAAAAAAAATTTAAAAAGAAAACCAGTTATCTAGCAGCACTGAAGGTGAATGAAAGAGACAGAACAATGAGGTGCTTCTTGTGGTCACGTTTCTGGATGTAAAGCCCAGGGTGAGAATGAAGGCTGAGGTTTGTGAGAATGTGGCCATCCCAAAACATGGCAGTGTAATGGTTCGAGTCCTGGGCACTAAAAAAACAGCGATAAGGTTTGGACTTAACAGACCAAAGATCAAACATTAGCTACCATAAAATACACACCATCGAAAAGAAGGTAACCTGTGCAATACCACTACCTGTATCGTTTTTGCTATGCATCTTGCTAATTCACAGGTAAAAGTGGGAACAGAAATAAATAAAATAATTTAACAGAAGTACAAAATTTGGTTTAAACTGCCACTTATATTCAAAACCAGAGGCTACATCCATTGTGCTTGAAGATTGCTGTATGTGTGTAGGGCAGACATGCTTTAAAGAAAACATCCAGGTATATGTGGTTTGGCTAACTCTGAGTGGCTAGGGGCGTTTCTTTCTTTTGCTACCTTTGATCTCGAGTCTTTTGGGAGATCTCAAGGTTTGGATGGCTGGGGGACTGGACTCCGTTCCTTCAGCTCCGCCCAGGTCTCCAGCAGCTCGTCCAGGGACGCCGTCCGTCGCTCTGGAGCGGCGCGGCTTTTTCCTCGCAGAGCCTAAAGGCTAACGGTGCTAAGTGTCTGGGGACTTTGCCGCCCTCTGCTCTCCAATCCCGTCTGCTCCAGCACGCCTCCAAGTCCTTGTGCGTGCCACCATAAGACTAGCTTTTCTCATTCCCTTGATCTTTCTTGTTATCCATTTCATTGGTTTCATCAGGTTCGCCCATGCAGCTCTGCGTTTTTTCGTGATTTTGTCCTCGGACCAGAAGTTTAGCTGTTCTCGGCCGAAACGAGTCCTCCTCTCTCTCTCTGTCATCCAAGCAAGCTGAGGAATCTTAGTCGTCCTGCTCGTGTAGAGTGGAACTAGGGAAAGAAGAAAAAATTCATCAGTTAGAAGTATTGCCAAGCACTCCTGCTGTTCTCTGATTATTTCTAATATGTGTCTTGAGCCTGGACATATTTCAAGTATTCCTGGTTTTTGGACATTGAATGAATTCGCAAAGTTATTCACATCCAACTGAAACGCAGCACGCAAGCTGTCAGGCTTCCATTGTGCTGCTGTTTGTTAAACCATCTGAAGCTCTTTTATGTTGAAATAGCAAAGCTGGGTTTTAAGCCCAAATACTTTCCAAGGTTTCGCAGTCATGACCTTTGACCTCAGAGCAGTATGATATTGCTTCAGTGTGCAATATACTCAGTTTCAAATGTTTAATTACCACATCAAAACCATATAATTTAACATAGTCTATAAATTACTTTATTTATTATGAAATGGCCATACATACAGAAAAGGCAAGAATTCATTTTAATGAATCGTGATTTTGTTTACTTTGAATGTTTTTTAGTAGTTTAGTTGAAAATTCATTAAATGAATAATTTAATAATTAATTAGATTCATAATTTAATGAATAATTTCCTTAAAATAATGAAGTCTTTTATGTTGTAAGGAAGTGTCAGTTGAAGGATGTCATTCATAAATACTGATGTACTGTTGCACGTATCTAAGCACAGAAACAGTGGTGCTGCAAACATTCAATATTAAGAGAGAAGAAAATATAGGACCAGGAAGTGCTTAGTAGTTAGAACTTTAAGTTAGAACTGGATTCATTAAATTAATCCGATAACAAAACACATTGAGGTCAAATAAAGAGACTATATATAAATACCCAACTAAATTAACTCACTCAGCCTAAATTAACATGACTGCACACCTCACTCACTCACTCACTCACACACACACACACACCCTCACTCACACATTTACACACACAAAATGTCCCGTGTCAGAAAATCTAAAATCCATGCTCTCATAGCTTAAGTATCCATACGTTTAAGGCCAATTTTCTCATCAAGAGGTTGGCTGAGTCGTTGGACTTGGCCGGGCGGTACAGTGAGAAATGGGCTGGATATACCAGAACAAGGGGAAAGCACACGTGGCACTTCACAGACCCACTGCTCAGCCAACAGCAAATCTGTCAGTGCATGAAGCATCACTACACTGTGTTCTTATTTCTGCCACTGCATTTGTTGCTGCCATGGTGTGTGATGGACCCTTTTCATCGGTATTTCTAAATGAAAATGATTTGATTTTGTGGCTCAGAATGATCTATCCCCTTGTCGGAAAAAAAAAGCCAATAATATTGTTTTCTTTCCCTGAGAACGAAAGTTGGTGGCACAAACATAAATGATGAGGGCTGTGGTCCCAGGAGGACCTCCCCTCCCCCACTGTTTTTTCTCATGATATCCTGTCGCTCATCTTTCGCTCCCTCACGCAATCCCCCCCCCTCCTTCACTTGTCTCACTGTCGCTCCAAATGCCCAGAATTCCGATCCTATCTCAGATACTGTACATGTCTCCACAGGACAATATAAACAGCACCCAGCGTTTATGTCCTGTCTAAGGACAAAAAAAGGAGGGTGGGGGGGTTGGTGGACAAGATGAGAAATGTTCTGGGAGAGTCCAACCCATAGCTCAAGCCCCAGGAGCATAAGAGGCGGCCCAGGTCATGAGTGACATCGTTTAAGGGCTTTATTCTTTCGTACTTCTTCGTCGTCCATCTCTTGTCGTTTCTCTGGTATCTGGTGGGCGTTAAATGTTAAGGGTTCAGATAAGGACGGGTGCCATCAGGCAGCTGAGCTGGTGCTACCGCCACCACAGATTCTTTTCGATGATCGTAAAGAAAATGTTAAAATCCTTTGTGAGGTGGTTCTCAAATGCCTCTGGTGTTACTTTAGCGTGCGCGGTGTTACACCAATTGTGGAGATAAGAGCCTTTGTTTGTGCTGTAGATTCTCACCCCAGCTTAGTTTAGCAAGTTTAGCTTAGTTTACATGGAAGCAAATGGTTATACCCTTTCACCAAAGTATTTCTGATCTACCTTTTAATTAACAGCCAACACCTTTCATTTACCTTTCACTATAGTACATATATAGCCAAGGTGAATGTAGTTTCCTTTTGTTATCTTTTTATCATCTACATATTTTGATGTATCGTGATTTACTCTGAACGATACATCGTCCGGGACCTTGGCTGTAATTTCACTAGCCGGACGTTGCCTTAATCTGAGCAGCTAAACGCACTGCCTGAGCTCTGAGTGTTCTCTGCTCTGGACATTGAGCAATAGCCTGCCCTTAGAGTAGCCTGTGCTGGAATACCCCTCTGTAAAATACATAGATTAATTCATCATTTTGAATTCTGTATATTTAGTTAAAAACACCTTGTCCTTAGTGAGAGTAAATGGTTTGGTCAGCGATTTCGGTTTTCAGTTTACTCTACAAATACTGGTCTATGTGCCGCTGCTGTTTTTGGTAAAATAGTCCAGTGAGACGTCAGGCCTAAAAAATTGTTGATTTCAATGATTGATGGTTTGAAAATATTTTTAATCAAGTCTCTCTCTGCTGCCATGCTCAAAAAGGCAACCTGGAACACGAAAGTCGTTTCTTCACATTAGCATCCTGCTAACTCAATTTACCCACCCCCCACCCCCCTTCCCAGGTCTGCTGTGGGCTGGTTTTCATACAAGCTATTCATTACTGGAGAAAGGCTGAAGGATTACCTGACGCCGCTACACTTAATGGCCCTGTTATGAGTTATGACTTTTGAAATGTGAAAACGTTTCACAAGTGCCATTACTAAGGAGTTTTCGCAGACGTTTACAGAGAACAGTATTTGTTTGTGTGATTTTGCCGCCCTTTCCATGTCACAGCATGTGTTATTGTCTTTCATCTTTCACATCACAAGTCGCCCACAACTGAAATGCGTTAACTTGCTTTTTCACTTCCATGTCCTTCATAACTAACTAGGTGTTTACCTCCGCTTGGCTCCTGTATTCGATCAGATTAAACTGACCCTGTAAAGGTGCTGTAATTAGCGCCTCATTCATGTGTGTTTACCAGACTGGTCCTGGAGCCCACTGTCTGCACTTGGATCTCAGCACCTCTGTCACAACATCACAACCGACCAAAAGGATATTTTTGGATATTTTTACCCTGTCATGTGTGATCCTTTGAGCACACACACACACACACACACACACACACACACACACACACACACACACACACACACACACACACACACACACAAAAACCATATATATATATATATATGTTTCCATTAGCCAGCTGGCAACAAGACATGTTGGAAGGCAATAAGGCAAGACTGCTAACCTTCCGGAGAAACAGGCTTTTCAGAGAGTTACAGTCCATTTGAGTAAAGAATAATCTTTTCCAAATAACATCAACACTGTCTGCATCATGTTAATTGCGAATTTTCCATTCTATAATATATATATATTGCCATGTGATTGCTTTCATGTTCTAGTGTGGAAATACTCTCAGCAAGGATGCTCCCACTCTAAATCTTGGATTACAGTCGTGCTTTGGTTTGCGGCTAGTTTGCCGTCTGGCCTTGGATTCTACGTCTCTTGTTTGGAAGTGCATGGCGTTGCAAATGCTCTCCTGATCTTGTTTCTGTGTTTATGCGGTTCTCCGCTCCAGGCTCCAATAATCAGACTCAACACCCAGTCTGGCTGCAGATTCTAGCGTGAACAGGCTCTTGTGTTGGAGATGTTCTGCAATGTGAAACGAGGTCTAAGAAGATGGCTGTAGTTCTCCAGAGTCCCACTGGTGGGTAGGGTTAAAAAACCAAGTCCCACTGGTCAGCATGGAACAAACAGAAAACTCTGGGCCTCTCCAGCCACCCTTGACTCCCTTGTTGCCATTCTTGTTCAGTCCTTCAGCCACGTGCTCATATGCACAGCCTGTGTGTTTGCATTTTTTTGGGGGGTGGGGGGGGCATAGTAAACTGCATGCAACACATCTCAACCGAACAGCTGGTTTTGCCGCCAGACTGAAACAAGGCCCGAGAAACATCCCAAAAATGCTCGTCATGTCTGCACCTAACGCCCCCCGGCTCCCTTCTGTGCATGTTTGATCTTTTGGAGCTTCAGGGTTTTACTCCACCCAGTCTTCACTTGTCTGCACGACCAGGTTCGGGTTCCACGCTCGTGAGCCGCTGGAGCCGTAGAGGAAGTGAAGACGGCGTTGTGCCAAAGCTGCCAGCAAGCAGGTGTGGCCTGACCTAGTCTTTCCACATCAGGCTGGACTTGGCAGCTGCCGCGTGCCCGGCGTTGTCACCGACGTGCTTTTCACGTATTGCGCTACACGCTCTGCTCTACCGGCGAATGGGTTCTGTGAGGCGGCGCTGCAGTTGATCGCTTGGCTTTGTTGTGTTGAATGGAAACGTTTTGATTTCGTGCTCATACACGTGCGATATACAGTCCTGCCATTACCTACACAGTGTTAGTGGAAGCACTGCAGAAGCAGCAGGTCATGAAGGCTCAGACTTTGAGCTTCATATTGAGTCTGATGGCCTCGCTTACACTGAATTATTTGCATTTTCACAACTGAGCTGATACATTTATTTTTATATACTGTTTTCACTTAGTACTGATATATACTGTATATATATGCATACATATATGTATGTGTGTGTGTGTGTGTGAGACTTCTGTGTTGCCCTGTGGGGAATTCTAGGGTCTCATTCCTGGTGCAGCCATAAACATCTATACTCCTCTAGTAAACCTTTCACTTTGACATGCACATTAACTCCCAGTGTCTTGCTATGTGACCAGTAAGCTGTGTTTGACCCCACACCTGAGTTCTTCACCTTCACAGTAAATCAGCAACAGTCAAAAGAAGCTGTTCTCCACCGTTCCTTCTGAGGTATTGGATGTGATGTTGTGCAATAGTGTGGCAAGCTAGCCAGGAGTGTAGGTTTAAGCCTAGACTGTGCCTTGATCGTTGTTTAGAGAAAAGATTTCTCTCTCAGGGAATCATCTTGTCAACTCTGTGTTCATGTGCATTCTTTTCATTCCCTCGTTAGCCTGTTCACTTGCTATCCGGCGCCCTCAGCTGTGCTAAACGCGCGGATGAGTGTTTGTTCAGTCGTTTCAGCTCAGCTCGTGTGTCAGTCCTGGACCGACTCGCTCGCTCTGCAGGGCGGCACCCCTCCGGGCGTCGTTTCTCGCTCCCGCCCTGCCGCGACAACCAATCAGAGGCCAGACCACTATGGTGGGAGTCCTTGGCAGAGTTGGCAGGGTAACCTCCCTCAACCCAGCTTTGAAACAACCATGAAAGAGTTCAGGTCCAATTCAGACCAATGCCAGGATTGACTGCGAGCGTAGTGTACGGAGGTTGAGGTGGGGGAGGGGGGGGGCCTCTCTAAATTCAGCAGATGCCTCACTGGGGCCCCTGATGGCTCAAACACATGTCAGAGCAAAGTGGTCCTCATGATTTTTATCTTAATGAAATCATCCATCTCCAGAAGCACGCAGGAGGAGCAAAGCCACGCCTCTGACTTCGGCACAGAGCCGTTCTAGAGGAACTCTAGAACTAGTTATCCTGGCCCATCTTTCAGGACAGAAGGCAGACAATGGCATGTGTCAGTGAAGAGCCTGGACCGTGCAGTTGAGTTTGGGCGGATATTTCCACCGGTCAGTCTGTGCCAGGTCAACTCCCAGGGTAGCTAATTGCTCCATTTATACAGTGCAGCATACTGAAACACGACACCCTGACCCTTGCTGTGTCGTGTGTGTGTGTGTCTGTGTCTGCCTGCCTTTCACTGCTTATGCGTGTGAGATCCGCACATGTGATCGTTTGCAGACGGTGAGATTCATGTAATTATTGTGAAGGAGTTGATGGTAACATGTCCGGTTGTGTTACGTGGCGGCCGCACCTGCTCGCGCAGAACAGAGAAAAGTGTGGACGAGGCCCCGGCCGATGAGAGGAGGTGTGGGGGAGGGCGGGGCAAGGTGTATATTTGGGGGGGGGGCCTGGCAGGGCCTGCGCTGAAACCAGACACAGATAAAGAAAACACAGAGAAACTAAAGAGGAATTAAATGCCAAAGGAGGTATTTATTAGCACAGCGGGAGCTGGGTTTTATGTGGGAAAGCCCTCAGCCAATAAACAACCCCTGTGCTGGAGCTGAAGCGCCCAACCCCCCCCCCCCCCACACACACACACAAGCAGAGAGCTCTGTGCTGGCCCCCCGAGTTCGGCAAAGGCCTGAAAGGAGCCTCATCTGAGACGCGTGCGAGACGTGTGCAAGACGCTTCCAGACAGCAAGTCGAAAACCTGAGCGCTCGTCCAGGAAGAGAGAGAGAGAGAGAGAGAGAGAGAGAGAATGTGGAATGGCAGTTTTACTGTCCATGAAAACAATACCAGCATGAATCAGCAGTGGTATAATGAGAATGTAAACCGAGTACGCTTGTTTCTTTGGCCGCACTGTAGCAGCCATAATTAATCAAGATATTGCCATAGACTCTTTTATTCAAAGTCAAAAAAATTTTTTTGGGGGGGGGAGGTGGGTTCAGGGTTTTGGAATTTCTTGGGTATGGTGTTACTGAGGCCTTTAATGTTTCATTCTTGACTCCAGCTTCTCAACTGAATCTGCTTCCTACATCTCCTCCTCCTTGGCCTCCTCCTCGGTCGTATTTATGGCAGTGCGTCTAATCGTCTAATTTGTCTTCAGATGAGTCTGCAGAAGCCTGTGTGGTAAAATCAGCAGTTAAAAGTCTCGGTTCAATTCTCCATATACCGTTTTTTCTATTTGCGAACAGATTTGGAAATGATCACACAGGTAGCGCCAAATGCTGGTGGGCCTCCATTCAGAAGAATTTCACTTTTAGGCTGAAGCCCTATGAAGTTACTCAGTTAGCACAGGTCACAACCTGCCACTGTGTCCAATCAGATATCACCACACCGTTTTTCTCCTGAAGATGCCAATTAGATTGAGGAAAGTTTTTTTTTCAAAGTAATTGTAATTTCAGGGGAGGGGGTGGGGTTGGATAAAATCTCCATGTGGGTTGAAGTTTCTACAATTAGCGGCTGAGTACAATGTGTACAATGAAGAGGAACCACAGTGAGCAGCTTAAACCCTGCAAGACTGCCACGCTTGTCTGTGGCTTCATGACCAAAGGGCTGGGCATGCCTGCATGTTGATGTGGGTGTTAGACACATACTCAGATCTCTGCCTAGGAAAATAAGTCTGGTGCATGGTGCACACTGCTTTCAAGGCAAGACCCAACCCTGCTGGTCCTCACGGCCCTGACCCCTGGGCCCTCTGAGGTACATCCTAACCAACCCAAACAGCGTTCACTTTGACTCCGTTACTGAACCGTCTGCCACGCAAGCCAGGAAACAGCCGACCTGTTTCGCAGCTTCGCCACTCTCCCTCGGTCAGTCGTCACGGGAACGCCTCTCCCTCGGTCAGTCGTCACAGGAACACCTCTCCCGAGGTCCCCAGCACGTTTTGTTCCTTGCCCCAGCAGCCTCTTTCTCCCGTTACGTGGCGTAATTGTTACAGCAGGCACCGCCGCGGAGTTTCAAATTGGGTTTCTTTTTGTTTTTGTTTTTAAAGGGTTTTAATGGTTTTGTAATGTGCTCTCTGTCTCTCTCTCTCTCTCTCTCTCTCCCTTTCTCTCTCTCTCTCTCACGTCTATTGTCATGGTGGCCAGCGTCTGCACCTGTGTGGGCGTTTGTGATGTGTCTTTGACTCCTGTGATGTGCTGGTCCAGTTAGAGAAGCTCTCCACCTTCCTCATGCTTTCACCCAGCTCCCATTCAGCTCCCCTTTCAACGCAGGAGCACGTAAGAGTGTGTCGTCATGGCAGCTCGGCGTGTTCCCTACTGTGCGTTCAGGTGCAACCAGCATCTTAGGCGAGTCCATTTGTTACACTGATCAACGACGTGGCAAGTCGACGCAAACAACTTTAACCGTCCGGTCGAACTGACCCCTTATACGGCCAGTTCTACCATGAGCGTCTGCAGGAAGCAGGTTGTTTAAAGTTCTGCACTCATGCCTTTATTGATTTCATCCTGTAGCTCCAGATGAAAATGACTTAAATCAGAACTCTAAACTCTGAGTGACGGCGCTGAGAAGTTGATAGGAATGTGGATAAGGAGGGATGTGGTTCCGGGCAGGTCTGCTCTGGAAGGGGCTTGACTGTGTGATAGTGACATGGTGCCTTTTTAAAGGATCTCCTCTCTCCATACTGAATCAATATCCTGAAGAAAAGCATTACCTCATTGCTTATTCTCTTCATCTCTCCTTCACCTCTTGCTCTCTCTTTCTTTCTCTCTCTCTCTCTCTCTCTCTCCATCCTCCTTTTCTCTCTCTCTCTCTCCCCCCTACTGCACCGAGCATGATGTAACAATCAGTGCATGGCATGTGCGTTGATACACAGCATATGGCTTCATGCACACCATCACGTTAGGCCAAGAAGGATAGCATTTCAGGCTTTACCCATTCTCTCACCTTTCCAGGCTTCGTTCTCTTTCTGCTCGAGGTAGAAATGTGTATTTTGTGAAACAGTCAAGCTTGTCGGCTGTCAAGTGGGCCGGAGGAGCACCGCTGTACCGCCCACCACGATCGAGAACTGTAACACGAGCAAAGCCTGGAAAAGCAAAAGTTTCGATTTGATTACCAGAAAAGGCCTTTAAAAAAAACACACGCACAGCTGCCCCCGGAGTGGAAAATGCCGAACAGACAGCCTCAGGAGAGGCCTATTCTGCACGTTCCGCAAAGCATGATGGGAAGTCTGTGTGCTCTGCAAAGATCTCCCCGGTGCTCCATCATTTCATAACCACTCCAGTGACTGGGTCGTCCTCCGTGTCCAACGGTGTGTCCCGTGGTGTATCCCGCGGCATGTCCCGCGCCATGCCCCGCGAGCGGAGCGGGGAGTGAGGGTCGTCCTCCATGTCGGTCGACACTGTATGGAAACGTGGTCCCACTACAGAAACACGTGAGAGAAGATCCAGGCTCTCCTAGGCCTCCTGTAAACCACACTGGGCACTGACGCGTTTGTCAGGTCAGAAATGACTCTATTCCCCCACTTCATCAGTCAGACGCCTCAATCATAAATATGCGAGAAATATGAATATGAGTGTGAGAAATATGAATATGAAAATTGGAAGTATGAAATATGGAAGTGATTAACTCCTGATTGACTCGTGTACATGACTTAATTATGATATAAAAGAGTTGGCAGTAAATTATGACATAAAAGAGTTTACATAAAATTATGGCAATAGAGAATATTACATTAGGGCTTAATTAATTAATGACATAATTAAGTCCTAATGTAATATTGTCTTTTACCGCTGCTCTTTTACAGCTGCTCTAAAGACAGACCACTTGTGGATCACTTTGTAATCATTGTTATAGAATAATACTGACAGAGAGAGCCAAAGTGTTTCATTATGAATAATTCTGCTCTAATACATTTTCCATTTCTGCTTTGTCTAGATTACCTTAGATGATTACGTTCCCACCAGAGATCCTCTTTTGAATTAACTAGCAGGCGGTTTTTCATGTGTAGGCGAAAATAGTTGGTGTTCGGCCAATCATCAGCAGAGAAATAATTGGACATCTTCCAATCAAAACAGTCCTTTCAGTCCAATATGTAAATGAGGTGGAAGAATTGAATGCTTTTACAAGAATGTACACTATGTGCACTGCCCGTATAAAACACAAAGCTGCATGCCTTTAAAAAGAAACTTAGTGTCTCTGGACATTCCCCAAGTCTCTGTTTATTTTTTACTGTATCAAGTAAAATTCCAAAGCGTGAACAGATGAACCCTCGAACTTGTCCCGTGTAAATAAGCGTGATATCTAAGGCAGTCACTTCCCCCATTCAGGTTCTGAAAGCACATTTCTATTACCAGGCCAGTTTGGCGAGCGAGAGGAGGAAAGGTGGGAGGCATGTGCGTGTGTGTGTGTGTGTGTGTGTGTGAGAGAGAGAGACACGGGGGGGAAGGTGAGAGCGGCTCTAGCTGCGGCTGCTC
>JAOYMR010000015.1:3786012-3834240 GCA_025802075.1 Tenebrosternarchus preto
GAGGAGGAAAGGTGGGAGGCATGTGCGTGTGTGTGTGTGTGTGTGTGTGTGGTGGGGGGGGGGTGGGGGGGGGGGTTCTTCCTGGTTCTTGCTGCTATAGGTGCTGATGAGCCAACGCTAATCCTGGACAGGAAGGGTTTAGATGGAAAAATCTCTGACATCAAACTGTAATGGATAACCTGCGTTGCTTTAATTATAATTATAAATGTTTTTGTTTTTCTTTTACAAAGTTTTTATTTTTTATTAAAAACATTCTTTTTTGTTACAATGTAAGTGTAGATTTAAGATTAATGTACGTTTGATAATGTTGCTCCAATTAGAAATGACTAGCAACTCATGTACTGAAGGTCTTGTGTTTGCTGGTTGTTTCCTCATTGCCCAAGCAACACGCAGGGATCTGTTAGCTCAGCTGGAGTCCCTGCTCTGTTTACGTGGTAAACATCTTCTCGGCACAAGCGGAAGTAGTGCTGCTCTGTGATAAAGTTTATCAGCTGTGGGGAGGGTCCGTGAGGCACTGGAGTGGCACCCACAAACTCAAAAACACTGCCAAGACCAAAGCACACGCACCACCTGAGGCCCTTCAGTCTTAGGAGTTAGCGGTAAATGCTATTATGGAAAAATCAGTTGATTTTTCCATAAAGTACTATTAGAGATATACTGAGGCGCACTGTGTATTTGCAACATGTGTAAAATGACTAGTTATAAACAGGCCTGTTCAATTGGTACAATCAGCCCTTGTCTTCAATTTTACTCCAGTGTTGCTTCTTTTTCAGGTCCACATTCAGATAATCATTTCTTCTTCCTCGGGGCACATAAACAGCCTTTAAAAAAATGTCCTTCCATTTATTGTTAATCAGAACGCTGCTGGAGCTATTATGAATGACGCACACAGAGCTTTAGACCATCTATAACTCAGCGGTGTGGCAATTACAATCGTTTGTTTATTTGTTTTTGCCAGCACCTCAGATTTCACTGTTAAAACAAAGCCTGTCGGGAACACGGAACGCCGCGCCGAACTCTCGCCTTCCTGCCACTCTGACGCCTAGCAAAAGGCCCTCGAGGTGACCGCGACCCATGGGGTTGTAACCAGAACACAGGCCTTCCTCCTATTTGATTAGATGCGCACCCAGTACAGTTACCCAGCACCAAACCCCGTTAATACGATAGATGTCATCGTTGCAGCAAGCTGGCTCTTAGCGTTCTTTAAATGAAGGCCCTCACGCAGCTCTCAGCTCTGATTGGATTAGACTCTGGGCGCTCACACCTGATTGGCCCTGTGGGCTCACCAACTGTAACATTACGGAATAATATGATTCATTGTCAAAAACAAGCCAATCTGACCAGTGAACTCACCGTCCACAGACCTTAAACATCAGTGGTTCTTTCCCTTTTATCTTTCTCATCGCAAAATGTTTACCTCACTGCAACTGTGACATAAGATATCATGGTAATTAAATCTTCTGTGTTATAAAAAGTTATCAAAGAATTTTCAAACCTTTGAACAAATGATTTTGCCATTTGCAGGTATTCAAAATAATCTGTGGATTCCAGAAGCTTTGGTGAAATATCCACCTGACATGAAATGCTCTTTCTAAGACCAGATCATTTAAAAAATGTTAAGATTCTGTTTGAGAGTAATATAAAAATACTGGCAATAAATAAATGTTTACAGGGTCTAATTTTGTAGCTGCGCTCACCAGTTCACATTTATGAAGCGTCATTATACATTTTGATTATTATAAATGTTGAATAACTGGGAGATTTTCTTAAGATTAACATGTCTCTATTTTTTCTTAGTGTTCATAAATTTTATCAAGAGGGGAAAAAATTATTTTACTTTGAGAGGAACTAAAACTCGGGTACTAAATCAAAAAAAGCTATCCCTTCTTCACGTCCAGCCTGTGTGTGTGTGTGTGTGTGTGTGTGTGTGTGTGTGTGTGTGTGTGTGTGTGTGTGCCTGGACATTGTTTCCGCTTCATTTCAGGTGGGTGATGCCTCCAGGGCCACCAGCCCCTCTTTTAACAGCTGGGCTAAAGCCCTCACTCTGCTGATCTACATTCAGGACCCTTTTCTTAGAACAGCGTTTCCAGAAAGCCCTGCTCCACTCTTTGTTCTGGAGCATTTTCATCATTCCTGAAGGCCCAATGTTAACAGCGTCTATGTGACCCGAGTCTAAATTCACACATTTGTTTATTATGTAAAATGAGGCTTTTGAAGAATCGCACATGTTATTTGAATTGAAATACCTGTGAAAAGCCAAGCAGTGTTTTATTTTTACTTTTGTTTTTTCTTTTAAACGATTGTCTTGAGCCCTTTTATAGTAAAAGTTAGCTCTCAGCAATGACTTGTTGGCAAAGTTAATATATAAAAATGTTTAAATCAATCTTAATGTAAAGTGCATACAATAGGTAGAGTGCCAGTAGGTAAATCAGTCTTAATGTAAAGTGCTTACAATAGTGTGTACAAAAGTGAAAGTATCAGTGCTGACCTTCTACTGTGGATATCTGTGGATGTCTGTGGATGTCTGTGGATATCTGTGGATGTCTGTGGATATCTGTGCCTGCTTGTCACGTGTGTTTCGTAGTATTATTCAATCTCTTTATATCTGATAGATTTCCATCTTTTGGCCTGCAGACCTAATCTCATGGATTTATGCATATCAAACATTGTATCCATGAGAATCTGTGCTTGGATTAGATACTTTCCGTTTCTTCGGAAAGATTTAAAAGGAATGCTTAAGCAATAATAATAATAATAATAATAATAATTATTAATAATAATGTTTTTATCATTATTATTCTAGTATTAGGAACAACAATGATGAAAATAATAGGAATAAATTCACATAGTAAATAGGTGGTTGAAACACATGCTGTCAGTAGTTGGCACCTCTGGTGATCTGTTGCATTTGAGAGACGGTAAGATTTACACTCGTCTAGGGCTACACCCTTGTGCTTGCATATTGAGCATGAGACCGAAACTCTGGTGTAATATTAGGCTTTTAAAATAATCACTGTAATGTTTTATTGGATGGCAAAACCTCTCCACCATCCCGCGGTGTGTCCCGAGAGCTATCCTGCATAAATGGTTCACTGCACAGTGGCCGTTCCAGTGAGAAACTTCAGCCTCAGAGGATACCGATCGGATTCTAGAGAAACACGCATCTTTAAACCGCACTTGGTATATAGTACATGACCATAAACATGGGGGATTATGAATGTAGGGTACTGTGGGCAATGTTTCCTCATGCAAACTTCACCAAGCGGTTTTTCATGTGCTACCATGATCCATACCAGAACAAGTCTTAACTGCTGTGTGATGTGGTCCACAAAGTTCAGCCACTCTGAGGAATCTAAAATGTAACCCCCACCACACATACACACACACACACACACACACATACATACATACACAATGCTCACCTCACCAAGCTCACTCTCCAGAATTCCATAATTTTACCTAGACACATTCATAGCTTCAGGTCATGTTGTAAATTTGCCCTACTAGGGCATTTTTAAAATGTCATGTATAGTCGTTATGTAAAAACCGAAGATAATAGAGAACTAAGTTATGAATCATGGTTCAGTGAAATTTGTGTAACTCGTTAATTTGTGAAACTCGTTAATTTGCACTGATATTAGCAAAAACGTACATATTTAAATTTTGAAAGTCATCAAGCCTGAATCAGTCATGCATGTTGTTGCAGACTGAATGTTACTTTCTTTTCAGTGAAGGACAACGGAACACACTTATGCTCACTAGGGCCACCAAAGTGATGCTTAAAAAAAAACAAAAACAATTTCACTCACAACTCCGTCTCCGTTTCGGAGAAGTCGCTGAAGTGCGTGCTGCCGTTGGAGTGGGGAGGCCTCGGCGAGGGCTCCTCGCTCTTGGAGCCGCTCTGGCTGCTCCCCAGGCTGTCGTCCTCGTCTGTGTGTGGCGCCGGCTCGGGCCTCGTCTGTGGCAAGGGCCGAGGTGGCTGGACGGCCGCGGCCGCACCCGCCTCCGGGTTGCCCAGGAAACACGGGCATCGGGTCCTGAGCTCCTTATAGAGGGAGTTCATGCGTCGAGCTCGTAACCAAGGGCAGCCCAGGATGCTCTTGAAGGCGGCCCGGAATTCCGGGCTACGGCAGTAGATGATGGGGTTCAGGCCCGAGTTGATGTATCCCAACCAGTTGAGGAAGCGGAAGACATCCCGCTGGAGCAGTTTGCGGTGAAAGACGTTGATGATGTTAGCCACGAAAAATGGCAGCCAACAGAGGGTGAAGCAACCCATGATGATGCCCAGGGTCTTCAGGGCCTTGTGTTCCTTCACCACGGTCAGCCTGGAAGGCCGACGCCGCGAGCCTTTCCTGCGGCCGGGGAAGGGGGCGGCGCCAGAAGCCGGCAGGTTGTTGTTGCCGCAGGGAACGGGCGCCGCCTGGTCAGGCCCGTACTCGTACTGGAAACGCTGGCGGCTCTTGTCTATGAGCTGCACCTGCCTGGTGGCGATGAGGAAGACTCTGGCGTAGACGAAGATCATGATGAGCAGCGGGATGTAGAAGGAAATGACGGAGGAGATGATGGCGAAGGACATGTTGGTGACGAAGTCGCAGCACTTATTCTCGCTGTTGCACGGGTTGGATTCGCTGAGCTCGTCGGAGGAGGCGCGCCATTGGTCGCTCATGATGGGCACGAAGGAGGTGAGCGAGGACACCACCCACAGCACGCAGACGATCAGCCGCGCCCGCCACTTATTCAGCAGCACCTTGTGACGGAGCGGCCTGGTGATGGCGACGTAGCGGTCCACCGCGATCGCGCACAGCGTCCCGATGCTGGCCGTCACGCACAGGACGTCCACCGACGTCCAGAATGCGCACGCGCCTTCCCCCAGCTCCCAGTTGCCGGTGACGACAATGGTGGCCCCGAGCGGCACCACCAACACCCCCATTATGAGGTCGGCGCATGCCAGCGACATGATGAAGATGTTGGTCACGGTCTGGAGCTGCGACGTCCGCGCTATTGCAATTATCACCAGCAGGTTGCCCACGATGATCATGAGGATGACGATCACCACGAAGAAGAGTACTACGGGCCCGTACTCACTGCTGCCGTTAGTTATGGAGGGCACCGTGCTGTTCATGACAGTTTCCATATTTGCAGAAATCTGTCTCTATACCAGTTAAGAAGAACATTCAGATCCAAAGCTCAGAGCTTAGACCCTGAACAAGCCCCAGATAGCATTTCTGATATGAATTAAAGCCTCGAAAATGACTTGACATTGAGTCCTGTATTGATGTGCACATAACTTGCATTTGCATGTGTTTCTGCAGTATCTTCAAACCTTGAACAACACCATTAGCGATTCCCTTTTATATCTCCATCCTTCAATCCAAGAACACTAGGAAGCTTGTAACCATGACAGTGTCCTACAGCGACAACAGGAATGGAGCAAAACTGTCCATGCACCAGGTGTCTTGGAGAGCTGCAGAAAAGAAGCTGTTGATGTATTAGTTTGCTTTAGCTGAAATTAGTCCTTGGGAAACAGTAGAGGAAGAGAAAACAAGTTTCGTAAGGTGTCCAGCTGTGTAGAAAGCGCAGGAAGGCCAGCGCTCATGCAGACGTGAGCCGTTGGAGAGGGCCGGTAGCACAGTAATGCGTGGACACCTCTACTGCCTGAGCTCAAAGTACAGTGACACCCCTGCTACAAGCGCACTAGCAACCCGTGTGCCACTGCACCCTCCCTCTCTCTCTCACTCTTATTCCCTCCCACTCTCTCTCCCTCCCACCTCAGTTTCTCTCTCTCTCTCTCTCTCTCTCTCTCACGCTCTCTTTCAGTGGAAGTAGCATTCAGTAGGCTTTTGCTGTGCTCATGGAGGGGTGGGTTTTTTAGCTACGATTATTACTGTGAACTGTATCTGTATGTTATTTTCTCAGATACACACAGGCACAGTGACCTGAACTTGCCACTGTTATTATACAAATTATGAGTTACTTTCCGAACTCAATATATTTAAGGGAACATTTTAAAAGTGCTTTAAATGATGCGTGTGCCTGCTGATAAAATAAAACAGAAAAAAAAAAATCTGTTTCCTCTGTCAAAAACTTCAGTGGCAGATAAAATAATCTTGAAAACTATGCATCTTTCAAATAAGGCCGGATTTGTTTAATACTGTATACGTTTAAAGAACGTGATGGCTGATTTCTTTAGTCCTTTATCTGGAGATATCAGAGGTGATTTCGGCATTATCCCATGACTAGGGTGGTTTGTCCCCTGCTAAGGACGCAGCTGCCTGATGATCAAACTGCTGGTAGGCGTTTGCTCTGAACTGCACTTTATGTAACCGCTTATAGAGTAAACCCTGTCACGCGCTATAACCAGAAAACAGCCCATAATCTGTGCTCGGATCAGTTCGACAGGACTGTCTTATGGAGAATCACATACTGCTGTTTCTACTAATAACACATTCGCATACCCGTCAGAAGTTTGGACACACCTACTCTTTGTTTATTTTTACAATTTCCTGAATTCGTCAAAGTAGTCTTCCTTTACTTTGATGACCCACTCTTGGTGTTCTCTTAATGAGGCAGCCATCTATGATCGCTTTCCATCAGTCTTGATATGCCGAGTGAGGGAATAAAGTTCTGAATGAAAAATATTTGCTGAGGCATTTAAAAAATTAATTTCGTTTTTACATTTTATTATTTATTATTTTTAGTTGATTTATTTTGTTTTGAAAATCCCATTATGAGGGTGAGTAAAAAATTATCCGCACTCTGGCTGTAGTTTTGTATAAGTTTTAATATAACTTGAGCGCGGATAATTTGACTCACCTTTGTATTAAACTTTTTTCATTTATATTTGTTTTAGAAACAAATGTAAGCATAAACCATGAGATTAAAGCGTATATTCGTCTATAAAAACAAACGTTTGACTGGGACGGTATGTACTCAAAACTGCAAAAGCATAACAATAATTAATATTTTTCTGCACATTCATAATACTAAATTGCATAGTAGATACATCATGTTACGATGTTTAAATGGGATTTGCTTGTGGCTGGTATTTACAGCCACACTGAGGTTCACTTACTGTTTAAATTGGCGTTCAATGTCTTCTTGTACCCTTTTACATACAGATTTTGTTCAGCGCCTTGATTCTGTTTAGTCATTAATCAGACGTGCCGTGTTGATACGACGTACGATACGGACTATAGTGGTAGCCCTGATGCTAAGCGCATTCACCACCACATTCCTGTCTTCAGTAAGTGTCGCCCGCACTCAAAACAATACAAAGCCAGTTCTGTCTCTGCCCCTCGCGCATAGTACTAAAAATAATAGATACTTATCTGACCTGCAACTCACGCCAACAACCAGGAAGAACAATCAAGGCGAAACTCAGTCTGCCACCCTCCCCTCCCCTCCCCTCCCCTCCCCTCTCCTCCCCTCTCCTCTCCTCTCCTCCGGGTACAGCTAAGAGAGTTGTCATCGCGTATTTCCTTCCTTTATGACTTAGTAACTGTCTCTCTCTAACTCAAACACACGGGCACTCACTCACACACGGTTGTCGCTGTTGTTCGTGGTGTGTGGGGCCGGTGCCGTGTTGCTGTGATTTGACAAGCAAGGGAGAGTTGTTGCGACAGCGCTAAGCCCCAAATCCATGTCCTGATGAAATCTGGTTTAAGCGAACAGGCAATAGTGGCTGTTTTGGATACATGGTGGTAGGTGAACCCTCCTGAACTCTCCTGTAAAGAGTTTGTGCAAACGTGAATCTTCATGATGAGATTTGCTTTGCCTCGGTTATGGAGAAATTCCGAACTGTGACCTAACGTGTCCTACACTGAGGGAATTTAAATGGCCAATTATGAAATAGTCAAAATGAGATGTTACATCACAGTAACAATCATATTTACACAAAAAAACAGCTATAAAGTGGTTTAGCTCTTCGGGACTAAGTCAGTTTGATAAAAGGAACCAAACATCTTAAAAACTATTGATTTATCCCATGGACATTTTTTACCATGCTGTATTGATGCTTAAATTCATTCAATCCTTATTCAGCAACTACAATTATTTTAGTTGAAGTCTTTTAATTGTTTTTTAGATGAGAACAACAGTTACTCTCTGTTATGGATTTATGAGTTGTTTGTTTTGATCTTATTTTTACATGTAAATTCAGAAATATTTACCACTGCTAGCTAATTATGCAGTAAAGTGTTTTTTATCCTGTGTTAAAATGCATGCATTAATGCAGTCCTTGTTGAAAGATTTAGTAGGAAAGGTCGGTTCTGTCTCTTATGCAAACTAGAAAGCAGTGAAAATAAACTAAAAGTGACATTTGTGAAGAGCAATTAATTTGTTGACCTAATAGCTGTGGAATAAACTGGACATTGGACAGCGAACACTTCTCCAGTTGCGGCACTTGTAGCTCCGCCTCCAGGGACTGTTTTGCAACAGTAAGTACATTACATCATCTCTCACTTATGCGCTTGGCTTGGACCTCTGAAGGAAGAGTGCACTGCACCCAGATCTCACTGCGTAAAAAGACATGATGAGTTCGAATCTCTGCTCAGTCTCTCTCACTCTGTCATCTCCTCTTTTCCTTTCAGTGTGGATATGCATGTCGTCAATTTTGTATGAAAACCGAATATTTTTGTTTATGTAAGTTCAGTGCAGTTCATGAATACAGACTCTCTTTATTAGGCCTAAATATTTTTATTCTTTTAAAAAGTCATTTCTAGTTTTGAATCACTCCCTGTCACATTTATTAATACACTGTCCTGAATTGAGAAATCCTGCTAGAGGAAAAATACATTTCTATTCTTTCTCCTACAGAGAGCTGGCAACTGATCTGCAAAAAACTAGCTCTTTCTCTGCTGTGAAATAATAACCAGTGTGTGTCTCCTGGGAGCTCAGGATGCAGGTGGAAATTGAAACATCAAAGCATTTTCAGAAGCAGGAAGTCCTTGTGAGGGAACATTCAGCTTCTGTTTCAGTGGGAATCTCACTGATGTGCCTCTAAAATGTCTCCGAGTGTTTTGTTTTCTATTGTACAGCATGGTATGAGATGGTGATGGTGTGTTTGTGAATTGCTCAGCTAAGATGACCTCAAGCTTGGTGATGCCCATCATAGAGTGACTTTTGAGAAATATGGTTTTAAATAAGACGTACCTCGTTTATTGGAATTCTCTCCTAGATTGCTCTTCTAAACACTGTTTCAGATTCATTCCTGATTAGAGTTTAAACTCTAGTCGTGAAGAGCAAGAAAGTCCTTGGATACACTAAGCAACATGTACTTTCTTCTTGTACACACAGTGCCCAAAAATGTATTTTTGCTCCATGATTTGATGCTTGTCTGAACAAATATGAATACAAACATGCAACAAACGCTTCCTTTTTCTTCTGGCTTTCATTAAATGAAGATGCCTGTCGGGCACTGTCCAGTACCCTCTGTGATCAGCAGCAGGTGAGGGTATTTTTAACAGTGGTGATGCCTACCAGATGCTTGCGTACTGAGTGATCAGTCTTTTGCTACACTGTAAGGGAATTTTGGCTCTATCTTCCAAGAGGAGCGTGAATCGCACATTTCAGGACAAGGCTGAGCGCCACAGTACAGTTGGGGTCAGCCCTTTGACTCAGCCACTGGAAAAACCTTTGCTTTTTTGAGGTTTTTAAACTGTTTCGTTGTCAGAATTCCTTTAAAAGTTTTAATTCCACAATGTGCATCAAAATGGATTCATGCAAAATTCATTTAACGTTATTGATTCCTGAAATTCTTTTGATACTTTCAGTTTATGTTTTATTTTAAAGGCTGCAATGAAACAATATCATTTCTGGTATCAGACATATAACAGATTTCTGATTTCTGTTTTTCTGATTTCTGTTTTTCTGATTTCTGATTTTTGTCTTATAAACAGTCATTTTGTCTTATAAAACAGTTTATCTGTGTTCAGTAACAACCAATTAATGTGTTGGGTTTATTTACTGGGTTTTCACCAGTAAATATTGTCTGGTGAAGGAATCAACAGGAGAAGAACACACTGTTATCTAAATTATAAAACATTTTCCATGCTATTTTCAGTATTTTAAAGGTCTGGTTAGTTCATAAGTCCGCAGGTAACCAGGGTAATAATCTATTAGCACAGTGGTCTGTGTCATCAATAACACGTGTGAACTTGTCGTGACTTTTACTGGACTGAGTACTAAATACCAGACATGGATTTCATTTTCAACTGTTCTTTCTCATTTTAATAAAATATAACATCATGCATTTGTCTAGGAGCTGTTCTCAGATTTGTTCTCAGATCAAAGAATTAAAATGATATCAAGAGCAGCCTTACACAGTAATGCAAACTGAACTGAATACAAACCAGCTTTCTGCGAAGGAAATATTCTCACGTGCAATTTTTGTGTTTTGATTTGTCGACACATGCAACAGATGTCCAGCATCGTGAGCACAAAACACATGAACTCTCAGCAAATTGCATTGAAATCTACTAATTCAAATCTACTAATTCGTATCTTCACAGTTTGCTGTGCACTTCTGTGCAGAGGTGCTTTGAGATTTGCGCTACAGCAGGCATATCATTATGTTACAACACAAGGGCTCCTGTCTCTCTTTGGGTATTTCTTAAAATTTTATGTCTTTGAAAGAAGCACTGGAAGGACTGTTTTTTTCATGCACATATTTCTATGTATTTATAACACGCATATATCTGTGCATTTGTGTATGTGTGTGTGTGTGTGTGCATGTGAGTGTGTATGTTATGTATGGTGTTAACATTGCCAGTAGACACAGCAGCCGCTAGTATTGGAGTTGACAGGCTTGGCAGGTGGTCATTAGTCTATGCGTGCAGAGGTGACGAGGCTGGCCTTGGTGCTGTGCCAGAGGGCACAGGAGAAGACTGGCATAGCCGGAGGTGTTGATGGGCAGTGGGCTGTTGGCGGCCAGGGGGGGGCGGCCGTCCCGTTTGACCCAGGCGAGGCTGTTTCCCAGGCAGAGCGAGCACATGGGACGAGTCAAGGAACGGAGGCAACTAGGCTGTAGAGCGTCGTCGACTTTAAGGTGCTATGAAAGGGAAGGGATTAAACGAAGAATTAAAACTTCAATCTGAGCCGTTCCAGCAAGGTGGCACAGCCTGCTGACGTGGAATGTGGTGCTGACCTTTTCAACTCTCCAGATCGTGACTTGCAGTGATTGGCAGCCAAGGGACGGTAGCAGCAGAGGAGCTGTGGAACTTGTGGGCGGGCCTTAACGAGGTGAACCTGCTTGATAAGGAATCAGTAACTCCTCTACCACTAAAAGGTGTAGGGGGGTTCGGAAATCTCCCCGCAAGACACACCGGCATTATTAAAATCACAGTCTCACTCTTTTGTTTATCTTATTTTCTTGAATCTGACAAGAAAGACGTGGAGGAATATCTGTTGAGAGTGTTTTTGAAAGCATGAGGAAATACAGATCATTAAGGGTCAATGACTGTTTGCAGTGCGTCTGTACCCAGTGATGGGCAGAGACTCTCTTTGTGTTTATGAACCATCACTTCAAATGCCCCTCAAAAGTAAGGACATGTTCACTTCACCATTAAATATCCTCTTTACTGCTTCCCTTCTCATCTGTTTGCTTAAAGCCCATTGTGTTTTGAGCAACCTGTTCCTTCCTCTCAGTTCTTTGAACAACACTTGTGCTTTTCTACACACACCTGTCATGCCTGTGGTGTCTAGACTTACTTGGTCGTTGTCATGAACTGTTTCTCTCTTGCTAATCCCAGAGGTGCGCTTACCCCCGTTTACGCACAGTTACCCCCAGCTTACCCCCGTTTACGCACAGTTACCCCCAGCTTACCCCCGTTTACGCACAGTTACCCCCAGCTTACCCCCCGCTTACGCCCAGTTACCCCCAGCTTACCCCCTGCTTACGCCCAGTTACCCCCAGCTTACCTCCCGCTTACCCCCCGCTTACGCCCAGTTACCCCCAGCTTACCCCCCGCTTACGCCCAGTTACCCCCAGCTTATTTTTATATTATTATTATTATTATTATTATTATTATTATTATTATTTATATCGCATTTTTAAAAACAAGTTTTGCAAAGGATATATAGGAAGCAGAAATAAATAAAAAATCAGAAACAGTGCAACAATAATGTAAATTCTAAAAATTTTAATTTAAATTCTTTTAATTAGTTTGTTAATCACAGACTAATTAAAAGCTAATTGAAGCAGGTAGGACTGTTCTGAAACGTGCCTAGACCATCACAAAGTCACTAGGCAGGGCTTCCCAAAAATTCCACAGTAAGAAAACACGGGCCTGGCCTCTCTTTATTCAAGGAGAGGATATTACCAGCATATTTCTGTTGGTGGGTCTAAGATCTCTTTCAGGAACATACTGTACCTATTCATTTCAATGAGGTACAATGTGATGAGGCCATGACTGCATTTGAAAGTCATTAAAATATCGTAAAGTCAATTCTAAAAGATAATAATAGCAAGATTGAGAGCAGAACCATTGGCTCACAAAGCAAAAGATAGTTGAACTCCGTCCACGTAGGATGGTTTAAGACAGGGTTACTCATGAGTGCATCATTTAATTATTTCCACCAGACTGATAGAGCTACTGTTTCTTAGATTATTATAGACAAAATGAATACTGTAGTAAAAAATGAATGTCTATTCTTCTAGAAAGAAAAGATACTGTGGTAATATGTGGTAAGACTACAAAAACATTGGTTCTATTTGACTAGTTATAGAAAGTGATTGTTATTCAATTTCCCAGCTTGATTTAAATGAAACAAATGAAAAGTAATTAATGTATGTATGTATGTAAAGACACATCTACATGCATTGCTTAATTTTAGATTAATTCATTATACATTTCGAGACATTTCGACACTGGATCTTTATGTGAAATCTTGAATATGAATATTTCTAATTATGGCAAACTCAGTGACCATTTTTACAGATGAGACTGACAAAATTAAGGAGTTAAATCCCTGTAACTCCATTCTGAAGTGTGTTAGTCTTGGCTCAAGCAATATTATATTAGAGATATTGAATTAGGTCAGTCCCCTTGTGTAGCAGAGATTAAATCCAGTTCTAAAGGTGGACCTGAGATAAGAGCCTTACACACACCTAGTTCCACTCAACAGATATATTGAGTATCTGAATCAGAAATCATCTCAGAAATTGATTTTAAGCTGTTTACCCCTCGAAAGTCTAAAGCTTGGCTGAGCAGAGGTCATTTTAAAAATGATAAATGAATAAATCTCAGTGACTGGGAAAAGTCTCAGCTGCACAGATTAAAATTAATTAATGCAAACATCATTCTTTGGCTGTGCACTGAGTGATGCTTGAGAACAGGACAGAGAAATCCTGTGTGAGACCCAGAATGACTAAGATGTACTGTATAATAGTTACATTTTAATAAATTGGCTGGTTTTGAAACTACACTGGTGGATGGCTCCATCTTTCTCTAACATTTCTGCACCAAGCAGTGACCTTAGCACATTTTCCTGGAAAATAAATACAGACAGTTAATCCTCCAGCCTATTTTGGGGAGCAAATCTGAAAAGTGCCGTTTCTATATGGGAATGAAATGGTTTGTGTAATGTATACAAATTTTGTTGTTTGGAAGTGGCTTTGCATCTGTGTATGAGAATGCGTGAGTGTGAGTGTGTGTGTGTGTGTGTGTGTGTGTGTGAGTTTGCGTGAGAATGGGTGTAAGGGTGTGCGTTTGCACTGAAGTGTGCAAGTAACAAGTTGGATTGCATGCATGCACAGGCTGTTCATATTTGAGTCTGGTCGTTATATTGATTAGATGGGTTGTCTGAACGGAGTTGTCCATTTACAAAGTTAACCTTATAACCTGCAAAATATCCTTTCACACCTTCCACCCACCCCCCACTCTGTGTTTCAGGCCAAACCTTTGCTCCTTGTGTTTTCTCTGGGCAGTCGTGGTAAGAAACAGCTGCTCATCCCTTGGCCAGTTGATTTGGTTCATTCACATTTGTTGGTCACGGTGGAATAACGATAGCAATCATCTTTGTTCGGTATATGGGGAAATCCGTGCTGCCAAGTTCAAATCTGAGACCATTCGATTAGAATCACTGCTGAGAGTCTGCACTAATTTTTGAAATATTTTAATGAGTATCAAAACACCAGTGTTTCACACTGAAGACAATCTTCAGAGAACCTTCATGGAAACAAAGCATTAACATGCTAACACCAGTCAGCTTGGCCCGTGTTTGACTGTTTTGGGGACAGGCTGAATCTGTTGGGAAATGCCACTCCAGAGCGTTCACACCATCTCCATGAATACTCAGGAAAAGCTCTTCACCATAGAAGTTAGGCTGATCTTTGATCTTGGATCAAGCAACTGCTTTCTTCAGACTCTGCATTCTCGTCGTGCCTCGTAAAACAGTTCTCTGCTCCCTCTTTCCTGACCCGTTTCCATATCTGTCCCCTTCAGAATTTTCTCAGCATGGTTTTCAGAGAGCATCTAAAGTGGGAAGAAGTTTACAAGCGCGCGCCCCTGTCCTTCAAAGGAAGGAAACCCGGTTTACGAAGGGCAGGCCTCGTGGAGTTAGCGCGATGCTATCCGGTCCAGCTAAGAGTTATGGGGGCCCTCACAGCACAGCAGTCCCTCTGTTTACTGCATGCTTTCCGTCTGTTTGCCATGGGAACGTCTGGCTAATTGCCAGGAAGCGAGTCTGCCCTTATTGCTGAAATGTGAGTTCATCCTAGCCCTCGAGAAAATGGGAGGGGTGAGAAAAAAGCATAGAATGACAGATGTGGGACTAAGAAGACACTACAGAGAGTGAAAACTCCATGGTTGCCATGGAACTACACAACACGCTGCCTCCATTTGCAGGTGCTGTGCAGTTGTGACCTGTACCTGTTTTTTTTTTTTCTTGCTGTTCAGCTAGCCACCTGAACTAGCGCTGCCAGTAAAATAAGGCCCTGCAAGCCAATATGACTAATCTAATCTAACAGCAGGTCGTCTTTCACTCTGCTACGCAGGGCTCTACAAGGCTGTTGTGAGGCTGTTTGGATGCTAATCCCTGTAATTCCACAAACCTGCTAAAATGCCTCGCTGTGTTTGTTGGACGAGAAAAACATGACCATGTTAACATAGTGTGGCCCTAAAAAAGGGAAGTTTAAGCCTGCTTCAACAGAAAATGCAAAGAATTCTGTGGACCCTGTGATTTCTACGGCCTCATGCTGAAAGAACCTGGGCGGCCCTGTGGTTTTGACAAGTTTATTTGTGTTGTATCACTTCAGATCTTTCCATATGTAGCTTTCCAGGAGTCAATTAGATAGTGTAACAGAAAAGACTTCGGTGTATATTAATCTATGTCGAGCATTAACACAAAGTTCACTATGGCAAAAATTATTAAAGACAATGTTCCCATATGATCGAAAGAATTCCAGCGTAAACGCTGCACACAGTCTTCGTCTTTTTCTTTTCTTCGTATCGGGGATGTCGTGACATGTCTGTTTATGTGTAATTTACCATTGCCCTGTCTCGGTTTGTTTGAAGGTTTTTTTTTTTAACTCAGGAAATTCTCCATTAGCATGAGAGGCTAATCAGGAGTGCTAAAGGAAATAGGAAACGGTGGAGAGCTAAACACTGAGCCCCTCCCCCCACTGCTTGAATGAAGAACTCCTCACTTCAGGCCTTGCCAGTAAAGGGCTTCAGTTGTTTCACATCAATATAAAGAAGTCTTACCCAAGTCTTACCCACACATTCATAATTCTACTATGAGAAACTCCTCAATCCAAGGTGAAGATAAGGCAAAAATGCTTGGATAAATGGAACTTATGACTCTTATCTTGGACTGGAGTAGACATGCTTATAGGACATGATTAGACATGTTTTGGGGAATATATCCTCCAACAGCCATTGCACAAAATAAACATTCACACTCCCATCTCTAGTCAACAGCAGTGAGCTTTGCTTTGTTTGTTTTAGTTGGCTTTTCTGTTGATATAGGCTGGTAAGCTGAATTATTTGTACCTTTTGAAGAGAGAAGCAAAGTAAATGTTATCTATGTTTATAGCTATGACACTGTTCTGCTATGATTGGAAATATAGGATTGTTCTGTCCATTTGAGAAAGGAAAGTGACCTACTGAATTGGATAATTGTACAAAAACTTTGGGAGTGATGTCTAATCTGTGTATACTTATATATTCGTGTGATTACTCAGAGACAAACACACATAAACAGAAGCACAAATCCCATGGATTTGTGAGACAAAAGAGACATTTGTTTCACTTCAACTCTGCCATCAGAGAAACCACATTGTACCATGAGTGGAGAATATCATTGTGCTGAAGTTCTAAATTTTATTGAGAAAGACCACACTTTGATATTGCTGTAACCAACCCTCACAAAAAAAGGTCCAGAATTAGAATATGAACCAGCTGTTTTTCAGAACTTTCACGTTCTTTTTTGTTAGTGTTGCTGTAGTAAAGGCAGAGGACACCAGTTACACCTGGTCTCAACCTCAGATTTTGCAGGTGGCAAACATGTGCTCTGACCACAAGACCAAAGAGCCAGCTCTGTAAAACAGTAAACAGAACACCCATTTCACCTTCCCGAGCGCTGGTCTCCATCACACTACAATCCCCTTCAGGGTGTGATGGTGTTCATCACACTGACCTTCACTGCACCACACATCATCCGTGTGTCCCTCAAGCATCCACCCTTCATCCCTCTTTCACTCATTCTCTTCACCAGGGTTTCCCACTATGCTTCCCTCCATCCACACACATCCTTAAACCAAGCCATGCTCCCAGTGGTCTCACAGTATCATGTTACATCTGATGCTATTTGTGGTGAAGGCAGAGGACATTGACCACATCTGGTTTGAACCCAGGTCTTCCAAGCAGCAAACGTGTGCTCTAACCACCAGATAACCCTTCACAATGGGAACGTCATGGTCCACATCAATCACACTCGTAGCTCCTCCCCTTGCTCTCAATCACCTTGTTTCTTCACTGAACTATGCAAACCTGTCCCTTATTAATCAACTCATTATGGAAGCCCACAGGAACGTGCCTCCAGTGCTTCATGGTCACCTCCCAGCTAGACATGCTGGCCTCTTGCTGAGAATATTTGCTATGTTTATTTGAAACTGCCCTTTTTTCCCTGTTCACTCGCTTGAGTTAACAAGTGCCTGTTTTTACCACCTGCGTTCGCATGCGTTTGTTGTTTGAGATGGCTCAAGGAATCTTTAATCCTCCTGAAAGCACAGCTGCCTACATTTTCTTATAATATTGAGGACGAAACCCTCAGCATGTTTTGGTTATCTATATATTTATAACTTGCTAGCTGCAGGGCTCTACCTGCACTTGTTCTTTTAAAGTGACAGAGAAAAAAAGGGGAAAGAGAATTGAACCCTCACACTGTTTCTCAACATTTCTCAACGTTGAAGCATTAGAAGCCCCTGAGACTGTGGAAGGGCCACAATCTCCAAGGGATTTAAAAAAAAAATACTGCCTCCAATGTTTTGTTTTAGTTCTTTTTGCAGCAACAACCACCCTGCATACATACACACACTTAAGGCATGTTTTGACGGTAAACTGGTTAAATATGACCATTTAGAACGATAGCTGTCATGCGTAGCCATGGGAAGCTCAGACAGCTGAAGTTCCATTACATTTAGGACTCAAATCTCAAACTCATAAGCTATGTTGGCCCCTTTTGGAGATCTCGGGAGACCGCGAAGAGAGACCATGCCTGAGATGGGCAGACACTGCTTTCATTTAAAGAAGAAAAAATTCTGGGTTTGTCTTATCTGTGTAGAAGGGCTAAGATCACAAACAGGATGACAAACACAGAGCATTTTTTGGAACTCTGTAACCATCAGGTTGCAAGGAAATCGCACTCATTACCTGGAGAGTGGAACCATATGCATGTTTGGACTTTAGGTGTTTTTTTTTTCCTTCTAGAAACTTCTATAGAGGACACTGTGTTCTGGCAAAAGCCTCTGGTGCACTGGTGCTCCCTTCACACTAAAAGCTTGTCCCACGAGGGATAGAGAGAGAGTGCTGGTTCAGAATGTAATGTTATTACTGTATATTATCTGAATCGGACTGCTAAATGCATAACCAGTTGCATATGGTTCCTCTTGGCATGTGAAATAGGCGTGGAGTGGCATTAGGCCTGGTACACACCTGAGTCTTATCTGGAGACAGTGCTTATGGAAAAGGGACTGGGATTTAAATGCTACTATTCAAGGCTTTAAATAGTGTGTGTGTGTGTGTGTGAGAGAGAGAGAGAGAGAGAGAGAGAGAGAGGGATGAAGTAAGACCTTTGTTCAAAGTTCATATTGGTGCAATTGTAGTTTGTGTATTCACAAAGTGTTCTAGAGGATGTACTTTATGATACAGGAGGATGGTGTACAGGCCGTGTGTGTGGTGGTGGTGGTGTGTGAGTGTGAGAGAATGAAACAGTATATCAGTAGAGAAGGATTTTCCTCTTAAAGCAAAACTCCAAGAACAAAGAATGGATGCAATCTATGAAATATGTTGTTTAATTTTTAAATCCAAAATTCAAACATTGTAACCATGAATTCTTTGAAACACGCGGAACATTTTTCTTCTCTGCCTGCCTGTGAGACCTCTGCCAAGCCCACAAAATACAGCAATCTGTTTGTTGCTTCCGGAATGCCAAGAAGGACAGCAGTATCTGTGGCAAAGTTGAGCTCAAATGTTGAGTCTCCCATATGAGGCCACACCCATTTTGTGCTTCCATTGCTATCATCTCAGTAGGATGAAAGAACAGTGAGATGTGGATGTGGCCTCAACACCTAGCAACATGCATGCAAGAGAGACAGAGGTAAACCTAAGGATGAGCAACATGGCAAAAGTGTGATGTCATGCCTGACTGATACATGTTCCATGTTATAATTATTTCCAAGGGTTGGTAAGAAATTGGAACATGATGTAGTAGTTAAACATCCAGTCAGCTGTTTGTTATGATTTTGTAGTCTTTACTTCAGAGTAACATCACTGAATGTTGCTTGTAGTCTCACCACATTTAGTTTAATTCACTCCTTTTTTAATGAATGTGTTTTTGAAGTACTAGTAATACTCACTATATGCTCAGAAAAGCTTACTATGACATAAAGTACCACAACAGTGAATGAATATTAAATACTGGCCACACCCCTAGAAAGAGGTAACGTGAGAGCAAAAGGAAAGTGGGATAAGAACTGTTTGAGGGACGGAGCAGACGGCGAGAGGGTAAGAAGGAGATGGTAGATTGGTGGTGAAGACGGCTTGTATGGAAAAACTGATCCTGCTTGTTGCTGCTAGCAGTTAGCAGCAGGTGACAGCCTGTTCCCTTCCGCATTCATCACCATGACAGTTACACTTCTCAGATGACCTCACTGACTCGCAGCCGCCCAATCAGAGAGGTTGAGGGCGTTACCCGCGCTCCGTCACAACAGAACCGCAAACGTCAGTGTCGACCCTTCTGTGGAGACCCAAACACGTGCCGTCGTGTAAAAAAACGACGGGCTGTTTTGAATGAAAGAGTTTTAGAAACAGACAGATTGTTTTCGAATTTTGTTTGTGAGTTTTGCTGCCGTACGACCTCGGCCCAGTTGAGACGGTTGGGTCACAGTAGCTTTGTTCCGTGACTGCAGACCTCAGCAGTGGCGTCAGCTGGGGGGGAGGAGCCACGCGGTGGTTCAGACGGCAGGCAGAGAGTCGTGCCAGCTCCGTCTTAAGTGATCACAGACTGCATAAAATTGAGGCAGTGCGGTAAAATTGCGTCATGTTTGACGAAAGTGTAAAACCAAAGAAGAGCATGGCTAATCCTGCCAGGAGTCTGTTCGCCTTGAGTTTGCGTCTTGTTTAGTGTTAATATAAAATGTATTCACTTCCCCTTCATCTGTTCTTTGTTTTTATTTCATAACAGTTTCATAAGCAAAGTCAAGCAGCGGTATTTTGGGTGAGTGGGACTGGTAAATATGAATGGATAAATGTGTGTAAGGGCCTTTTGGTTCTATTGTCAGATGATAATAGCTTTATCCGTCTTTCTGTTGGCCTGGGTACTGCGGCTGTGTGTCATCTCATGGAACGGTGATAAACGATGTGCTTGAAAATCCTCTCCGACAGAAATGTGAGGGCTGCGAATCTGATTTCCTGGTGCGATATGACCTTTGTGAAGTGGAGCTGTACTGATCAGGAGCGCAGCTGGCTTTGTGATTAAGGTTGTGGTCATTCCAGGTCCGCCTGGGGGGATGCAGGTTACCGGGCAAGACGAACTTGGCAACCAGGGATGAGGATGGAATTTTGGCGGAAATATGCAAGCATTTTGGAAACCAAAAACAGGACGGGCTTTCAAAGACTGTGGGCTTTTGTTTACGGAGACAGTGGTCTGGTCTGTGTTTGTTCCTGGAAATCCTCCCCCTTACATATAGCAAACCGACTCGGTACGGGTAATGAAAATTTAGCATTTTGTTGTTGAAGTGTGCCGGTCTCGGTGATGTTATGGTTTGATTCCCATCTGAAATGTGCCACTGAACAAATGTGCCAATATGTAGGATGTCCTTGCAGAGCAGAAGGCCAACCAACTTTGGAGTTAAAAGAGTGGAACAGAGACATAGAACAAACATGTTCTATGGAAATGTAAAAAAAAAAAAAAAAAGAAGTCGTTTATTCCGTTGCACGTATCTTGTCTGTTCAACCATGCCTGGAACTCATTTTGGGAAATGTTTCCGAACTCTTTGTGGAAAAGGCTGTCAGATTTCACTTTGTAAACTGAAATGAAACGAAATGAAATGAAATGCAAAACGAGGGACATTAGTGCATCCTTGCACTTGCCTTCTCCAGGCACCTTCACTCAGAACGAGGGCAAATAGTTCCAGCATCATATGGTTCATCTTTTTCTAAATAAATTTGTAATTACATGTTTGATCATTAAAATGCTAAATAAAATGAGATTTTAAAAGAATGTGTTTGTCATAACACTTTCTTTCATGTAGACTAGTTGCTCAGCCAAACTTTTTCATGGTAAAACGCTACATTAAATCTGCTAAAATAGCTTAGCACCTTGCACCTAACAATGACAACAAAAAAGACCTACTAGATTAGATGAGCACATACACAAACAGACTGCATGATTTACTAATGGATGTTCTTAGTAAATCATTCCTAATGGAAGCAAGATGCAGGAAAACACACGCCTTTGAAAGAGTGAACAGTGTGCAGAAAATAGCACACGTCAAGACAAAAAAAAAAAAAAACCCCAAAAAACCCTGAAGAGTTTTTACAACAGCAGTAAAGTACCAATCAACACAGAGCAGCCTCTTAGCGTGATGCTAATGGGCTGGAAGTAACTTGTATGCGGACTGTTAGAAGCTGCTCTGTTTGAGTGTGAGTGTGTGGAATGTGTTTAAGGCATATAGTGTGATGTTAATGTAGATTTCAACGTACCCCAGACTTCAGACATGCAGTTTTCATAACAGATGCAGAGCTATGGCTGAGCGCGGCACTGTGGAGGTGGACCTTTGGTTACAAAGATTTGAAGCCCGTTTTTGGCATATATGTGGTGCTCTTATTAGCTATGAACACAGCACTTGTACTGAACCAGGTAAAGTCTGTTTGAATCACAGCTTTATAATTTGTGTATATGTCGTTGGGGGGTGGTTAACACAAGGCAGGAAAACAAAATAAGATTTTATACACATTATTGTTCTTATTCTTTTTCATTATTTTGTTAATTTATACACATTATTGTTCTTATTATTTTTCATTATTTTGTTATTTTATAATTTTTTTGGTTCCAACTTTAGTTGTCATAAAATATTATATATTTTATAAAATAAAATATATGATTAATGCAACATAAAAGGTTAAGATACGGTACAACCTGCAGACCCAAACACACGATAAAGTGGTTCACATGTACCACAGTAAAAATCACTGTCCACCTGAAGAGGCATTTGTTCAGTTACTTGGACTTGTACTGGCCTTTAGAAAAAGTGTGGCACCTTGGGGAATTCTGCCCGAGCACGGAGTCATTTGTTGACTATCCATGATGCATATGAATAAATCATTCATAACTCCACAGAGTGCAAACAGATCGTGTACACAGATGGTAAAAAGTGTGCAGTTTTAATGTGCAGTCTTTAATGTGCTACATGTAAACAGAAGGTAAAGAGTGTGCAGTCTTTAATGTGCAGTCTTTAATGTGCTACATGTTAACAGATGGTAAAGAGTGCAGTCTTTAATGTGCTACATGCCACTTTCTTCATTCAAAGCCTGAGCTAAACACTGGCAATGGACACGTCCAGCCGACTCTGTTCGAACAGGTTGTGCTGTTAGAACCAGTTTTGTGCTGATAGAACCGGTTTTGACAGTAGGGGGACAAGAATAATATAAAATAAACTTGCAGAACTGTTGGTAATTGCTTGCTGTTTATTTAACTTTATTTACTGGATAGATGTTAGATTATAATATTGTAAATTGTATTAATCCTTACTTGATTCTTTTTTAAGTATAACCTTCCTTTACAACATTCTGTCATTTGTTTACATGACCATAAACAGAATGTAGCTTCAACACATTCAGTTAAACCTTGCTACTGTTTTCTGACTCATCCCCACAAAACTTAATGTGCTGTCTGACTTGTCAAAATGACACAAAATGTTTTCATCCATGTCATACTGGACAACGTGTCTCTGGTAATTTTTCATAATATAATCTGTAGACATTACCCAACTCAATGGTGAAGACCGTTAGGATGAAAGAAGGTTGAGAGTGGTGGTGGCGGTGGTGGACGGACAAGAAAGATGGATGGTTGTAGACTGGAGAAAAAGTTGTTTACTTTCCAGTCTGCTGTCAAAATCTTGACTCGACCATCAGAGAATCTGGCTCCAGGACCAAACCTGTCAATCAGAGATGGCAACTCCACCCACATTACATATGTGTGTGTATGACATAAACAAAGACACACATACAAAAACACATACATTCTTTTTGCTACCGCCCACCCTAAAGTCCCCTCCTTCTTTGGAATTCTGCACTCTTTTGCCCCTCCGATATGATAATGTGCTTATAATACGTTGGTTATGTTACAGTAACAGAACATGCCTTATTGGGCAGGATAGAGGCCTCCTTGACTGGCAGGACCAGCGGAGGGCTGTTCACCTCACCTCCTGACTAAAATGTTTCCATGTCCACCCTGCTGAGATGTAAGGACGTGAGACTTCTTTGGGTGGACAGAGCAAAGTTAAAGTGTGTGTGTGTTTCTGTGTTTGTGTGTATGTGTTTCAACTGAGGGAGAGGGAGGTGGAGCTGTTTTCTGAAGCTTAAGTCATTCACTAAAGTGCACACTTTATGCAGAAGCAGCAAGAACCCCACACCTGGATACTCACACTCACACACACACACACACACACACACACACACACACATAGCACGAATGTGCACACTGTCTGCACCACTGTTCTCTAGACATGCACCAATGTGCAAACAGCCCCACCCAGTCTCTTGTCGAAAGCATTTCCCTTATTTATTATTCATTTAACTAGGTTAGTCTCACTGAGATTGTAATCTCTTTTTCAGTAGGTTCTTTCTCATGGTAATTTGTTGATGGGTATCTGATTATTAATAGTGGCACTAAAAGGCCACCATGAGCCAAAGCACAGAGAGATCACATAAGGTAAAACCACCATAGGCTTTGAGAGAGACAGAAAAGCAGAGAGACAGGCAGGCAGAGAGACAGGCAGGCCAAGAGACATATGGTCTGAGAGGCAGGCAGACTGGGGTTGGTGACACATACTACGGGCTATGTAAAGTGGACACACAATAAACATCTCATGTGTAACTTTAAACGAGCGTTAACCTGACACTCTTTGTGGTCACGTGACCCCTCCTCCGCCTGTCTGAGGGCGCTGAGGCACAGACACGTGTGACTGGGGAAGTTTTAAGGTTTCTACACTTTTTAAAGCGCTTCGAGTTGTTTGAGCATTAGCGCGTCTCTCTCTGCTCACCACTCCACCTCTTCTCCTGTCCTTACCTTTCCGTCACCATGGCAACTGTTTTATTTGCTTGAACCCAGGCCACTCAGTGTTTACTTTCACTGATATCACTGAAAATACTTCTTACTACTTGTAAAATGGTTATTAGACACACACACACACACCACACACACCCCACGAGCATTAAACGAACATTGTAACCATCCCAGGGTGCACAACTACAGCGAGAACCTCGAGCATGAGGCCCCATTAAGGATGGTTAATTAAACCCCCTGGTTGAAGGATATTCCCTTGAGCTGGAGGCCCATAGTGGGGGTATGGGCACCCAGCTTTTATCACGATCTGTGTAGGTGGTGATTAGCTTGGTGGGCGACGGCTTGTCCAAGCCTACCGAGCTTGGACACCGCCCACCACTCAGCTGTGATAACGGTCCGTCAAAGTATCAGCCAATGGGCATGTGTCACCTCAAACTAGGGTGGGCCTGACTTGTCTGTGTGGGTGTGCTCAACTTGTTATGTGAGCATGTGTGGGACTACTCGTCTTTGTGCATATTACTAGGCAGCACTGTTAAAAATTTGGGGTCAAATGTTTTAAGAGGAAGGGAAATAGAAAAGTGGTGACATGGTTACATAAACGGCAAAGATAAAGTGTGTTTCATAATATGAAAGCGTGTTTCATAATTTTACAATATGACTAACCCATCTAGTTAATTATCTCAATTAGTTAATCTCCATTTTTCAACTGCATATCCATATTTAGAGTCCATTGTTTTGGTCAGAGCCCCACGTTAAACACACCAACAAAAACAAGCCTTTTCTGTGGTTGTTAGCAGTTGCATTGTTAGAGCAGGTTCTTAAGTTTTGAAGAATAGATAAGAAGTAATTTTGTTGATTTGTGTTGCCTTCCATACACACTGCGCTAATCATCAGTCCAGCTATTTTTGCTTGCTTGATGAAACTGTCCTAAAATGGCTAACACATATGTTCCATTCTCCACTAGACACACACACCACACACACACACCCAACTAGACCAAGGTAACTTAAAAGGCCATTGAACAGGTCATCTAGCACACACAAACAAACAATTACAAAAAACACCAGGGTTTATTTTTACATTTTTATAATACAAATGATACAATCTTACAATTAATATTATTCAACAGTATACATTTTTTATTTAATGTGCATTGTTTTTATTTATAATAGACAGTATTTAATATTATTGTTTATAATAGTTCAACCATGCAAAGGCAAACAATATCTGTCACAAATAAGATATATGTGCATGGCCACTATACAACTGATTCATGTTCTTTTTTCCTCAGTTGTTGAGCACTTACCAGCATGGCCGCCTCTGTGTTCCTTGGGTCTCCCAGAGCCACAGTCGTTTCTCATCGTACCCCTCAGCCCCTGTATTCCTTGAAAACAACAGTCCTGTCATTTCTCAGGAATGTACATTATCTGAAATACCAACTTAATGTGATCTGGTGCTTGTACTTAGGACCACTGGCAAAATTTCATATTACAGCAGGGAAATGGCATCTCCTGAAATGTGAGAATTTGGCGTTCCTTGTAGAAAATATAAAATGAATACCAACGTAGGACTTTACATTTTACATTTTGTTTTAAGATGGAGAAAAATGGCTGTGCTTTATTTAAAAAAAGAGAAATGTTTAATTTACCATCATCTACCATCAGGAATTATATAAACCTAATGGCTTGTTGAATACATGACGGGTTGAAGTTAAACACCCACAGACAATTGTTGCTGTTGCTCTGAGCACTTCCTGCCCCTGGGCCTGCAGCTCACTGCTCTCCTGCTGCACCTGAAGTCTGCATGCAGGCCTAACTTAGATTTTTTTTTTCCTTAGACGGGCGGTGCAGGTTGTACAGATGTTATGACTAACAGTCCACCCAAAGCCCCTTTCACATGCCAAGCTTTTCCACAATCACTTTTGGCTTCTCTCTTGCACCAGACAGCAAGTACTGATTGGGTAGTTTGCATATGGCAGTCCAGGGTAGGGACAGCTGTTGTTTCATTTCCATCCTTGTCACGCCCTGATCAGATAAGAGCATTCCATCACTGCATTTATTGTCTTTTTACACGCAACATGCATGGAGCTATAAATTAAGCATGGGGTCCTTATGTCATGTCAGCTGATATTGTTTTATTTTGTCATATTTTATTTTTTAGTATGTACACACATCCTTAGTTTAGTTATCTAGATATGTGCATGCAACCTAGCCATAACATTAACCGATGGGAACATGCTGATAGTTAAGACTATGGTTTTAATAGTTGCTTGGTCTTAGCTGACAGGAAATGACTCACTTTGCACTATTTATTGAGTCCAGCTCTTGTTCATATGGCTGGAAGCAGGCGACTTAAAGTGTCCCAGTTTAGCTTAAATATAGTGTCATAATTCACAGAAAATGTTACCATGACTAACAGAGAATGAAAACTTGTAGGGACCAATTAGCATGATCTCATTTACATAATTCTAGCAATGTAGATAAAGCTTTTCTTTAGGTCTTGTCACAGCGCTCTAGTGACTTTAGCCATGCTGAATGGCTGACCATGTCTATGTGCTTTCTATGCAATGGTTCCCTGGCGCCAGCCCTACATGTCATAATAGGTCTTTGGAGTGCTGATTGCTGATAACACTAAGAGAAAAAAGAGAGAGAGGGAGGAGTGGTAGAAAAGGAAAAGGACTTGCTGGTTATATAAGTATCAGAGAATGCTTTCTGTATTTTCGCAAACTAATGGTGCATTCCACCTACAATGTGTTTAACAGCAGTTTTTACGAGCCATCATTGCATGAGGTAAGATCAAGGTGCCAGTTCTGAATGTTTATGAAGCGTTGCGGTCTTTAAAGGTTGTCATTTTTATTCAAGATCTTTTTAAGGACTTAGAATCGATCCTTGAGGCACTCCCTGGAATCACTTGCTTAGTGAGTGTTTGAAAATACAGGAATCCTGCTCGGCAAGTTAACGCTTTGATAAACATCTGCAGAAGGACAGAGACAGATTGCAAGAAAGACAGTGCAAGAAAAAAAAGGAAGCAGAAAAAAACTAGTGTAGTGGGCATATTTGTAGGTTGGAGAAGGTTGAACGACAGGGGCACAGTTGTTAAGGTAATGAGAAGGGAGAGCTAGTAAAAGAGAGGCAGAGAGGGTACATAGATAGCATCTTCTCTGCCCTCCCGTTGCGGAACAGTGATTTCATTTTAAGTAGTAAATGCAGGCAGGCGAGCAAGGACCTGTTCATTACTCAGATATTTAAAATAGAATGGTCAGGTCTCTAGTTAGGAATTTGTTTTTTTATTTGGTCCATTTCTTTTCTGTGTGCTTTCCCCGCCCACCCATGTTCCAAGGTGATCTCTATAAAGTGTCCTGTGCTAGTGCATTCTTAAGTTACACTGACGACTTTATGGAAAGGAAACAAGTCCCACATATTTCTTTTGGAAGCCTTTGAAGAAAAATGCAATCTTGTATCTTTATGACTTTGCATTTCTTTGGTTTTGTGATCCAAACAGCCATCTACATCTAGTCATGTGTAGTGTAGTCATGGTGCTGGTGGTGATAAGCTGCAGATATACATTATTGCCAGTACACAGTTTAACCATTAGAACCTGCGATACGGAAAACACGCAGCAATGCAAGCGGTTGCTTAAGCTCAAGGAAATAAATCACTTTCTGTTTCTTGCAGTGTAAAATGGAACATTAAAGTTCATGCGAATTAATTTCTGATTTGGTTTTCACTGAACCACCGTGAGCTTGGCGCCAGCATGCCTGCAGACAGGGACCCATCTCTGGCGAACGGAGCCAGATGCACATGCCTCTGCTGGTCTCCAAACAACCTATCACAGCATCTGTAGAGTGTCAGTGGCCCATGAGACAAACCACTGCCGTAATGTTTGCTCACTCAGTGGTTTCATTGTCATTGCTAAATGCCTTAGTGCATTTAACTCCAATGATTTGTAAATCTAAGAGGTTGTAAACATTTTTGATTACATTCAAGGGCATTCATTTTGTTTAGAGATTATCCTGTCTCTCCGATTCCAAATTGCCATAAAATTATTTCTTGCCTTTGATTTCTACCCACGCAGTTTAAAGTTGCCAGTAATTGTAAATTACTTGCCACATTCATGGATCATAATCAGGGTAATTGATTCCCCTGATAGTTTTATCATGACTTTTCATCTCTTTTTATTCCTAATTTCCGTTATATTTCTAAATCAGGTTATAGAGTGTTAACCACGACCACTTCTCTCACTTTTGCTTGCTGGGGACACAAGTGATGTCACCCTGCAGTGACGCACTTGGGCTCAGAATTTGCCGCAAATGTGGGGAGGTAGGATTACTCAGCGTTCATTAAAGAGTAGGACACCTTCAGCTGATGGCTTACAATGAGATTAAGTGTTAGCGAGACGTTTATCACGGCGGCTAATTGCGGCCTTATCAGCGGGACGCTAATGCTAATTGACTTTTGACTGACAACCTGTGCCGCTGACGGCTGGAAACACTCGAGGGCGTTCCCTCAAGATGACCTCGCCGCCGACGGTTGCAGTCAGCTGGTGGGTACACGGTGAGTGTGAGAGGTGCTTACATGGTGCATGAGGAACAAAGCTAGAGTTTCACACTAATGAGCACTCAGGGCAACATGATATATGCCATGCTTTGACACAGCTCATCTCTCAATGAAGTTCAAGTTTAAAAGAGACTCCAGCTGGATTACTTCTGTCACCAGTGGCATGCTGAAACAAGACACAGTAATGTTCACTCCATATTGTTACTGATACTTTATTTATGCCCTTCGTGCCACAGAGCTCTGAAGCTCGAAGAAACTGCAGAAGAAACTGGCTGAATAGTTCTGGTCAGTTTGGACGGGCTTTGCTTAAGATCAGTGTTTGCTTGCTGTAAGTGAACCTCAATCCCCACCATTCCAGAGCCCATGCTGTCCATGGCTGGTTGCCAGATCTCCAGCCCGATCTGTGCACATTCCCACTTCCCACCGCTTCACCAATCCTGCGATAAAACCATGATTGCAGCCTAAGCTTGTCCGGGAACATGTCCCTTTAAATACACTCTCTTAATGAGGTTAAATGGTAGGCGAATGGGCTTTGAATGGGTTGTGGTGAGCCAAGAGGAAGTTGTTCGTTGAGATATCGCACCAATTGCTTTTGCCCTCTCTGGTCTGTCAGCCACCTTGGTGTATCTTACAGACCTCAGCTGACATCAAGCTCCCTTGTTAAGTAGCCTTTGTTTTCCAAAACCTAATTTTTGTCTCCTTCAAGTTCATCGTGTTTTAAAATGGGTTCCATCGGTGATTTTTGTTTACAGTACAGTTCATTTCCCATTCCTGTTACATGTCTTGTGCTGTAATCCAGTTGATTTAGAGTAGGTGTTATTGTGGTTTGCCTGTCTCTAGGAAACTTGTTTTGACTTGTTAGTTTGAAGATAAAGCAAGCAAAAAAGAAGACTAAGGTTACCATTCATCCATAATTATAGCACAGCATGCCCTAGCAAGAACACACACATACATACATATACAACTTTGAACTTTGTGTGTGTGTGTCTGTGTGTATACAAAGTTAAAGTTAAAAGTCTAAATTTAATGAATTTCCTTTAACGTCCCTAAGCTACAAAAGTGCTACAAATTCAAATGTGTTGTTTCTATAAACTGGTAATGAAGAATTTTCTGTAACAATTCCGTCTGCATTTTTACCAGGGTACCAGCATATGTATATCTCATTTAGGTTTGTTTCCTCTGTATATTAACCATGGATAAAGTACAGGACACCCATCATGAGCAGAAACATTCATATAAGCTCTGGGGAAGCTTCTTAATGTCACAAATCATTCTGTGGTTATTTGTTTCTCTTGGTTTCCTTTGGGCCGCAGTAACTCTGAATCTGAAAATCTCACAAAGCTTGTAGGCAGATCCCCTCTAACCAAAACCATCAACACCAAACTGCACATGTACAATACATTTTCATGCATGTATGTAGGGTTTACAGATAGATCTGTTCGTTGTTGAGACGATGAGCATTATGTGTGTCTTTTTATTCAGGTGCTACTGGGAGGATCAACATAGTTGCATCAATGACCGGATGGATGGATACATTTATTTACCTTTATAGTATTACAATGAGAGTTTAAGGAGCACCCCTTGTTATACAGACCTATGTTAATGTAGGGAAAACATAGGTGTATAATTGTGTTTGTTAGTGCATTTTATCTTTTGGAGTCTGGCTGCTATGTTTTTGCAATAAGGGTCATGCAGTCCCATCCAAGTCCATGAGCAGAGGCAGAAGGCAAGACAAATATTTGTCTGACAGATGTATTTTTCCAAGCTAAACAGCAGCCAAGCCACTGAACAGGAGAGTAAGATGTGAACCTAGAGATCGAGAGGAAAAGTGCGTGGGGGTGCATGGGGTGTGTGTGTGTGTGTGTGTGTGTGTGATGATCAAGAGGAAGACAGAGAGGTTCTGCAATGGCAGACAAGAGCAAAGAAACAGTGTGTGCTCATGAGAGAATCTGCATGTTTCGCGCATCCACAAACCACCTGATTATGGCCTCGTGCCTGGATCCTTTAGCTCACTTACTTTGGATGAGGTGGCATGACGCCTAACTGTTTGCTTTGGAGATACAAGCAAAAGCCTTTTAGCAAACATGCTGAACAGATTGAGGGGGCCTCCAAGGGAACGCCAGACCGGCTTGCCTCAAGACGGGACGCACCTGGGAGCAACACCGTACGCCTCACACCGTCTCAGGCCCCTTTCCCCTGCTTGTTGGTGCGGCAGTTAGCGCACTGAGGCTACCCGTCATCTGTAGCTCCGACGTGAGGGTCCTCGGTTCGAGAAGTTGCACAGAACCTCTCAGTCAGCACTCGAGAGACACCTGCGAGACCACCTGCTGAAAGCAGAATTTGATGGTTATTAGCAAATCAGGCTGTGCCGTTCATGAGATGACCTAAGCGCTACAGCCCAGCTTTTAGCATGCAGTTTCCTCCTTTGCTACCAAATTTAATGAGTGTAATTATAATGTATCAAAATAGTCATTATTAGTGTAAAGAATCACTCCTAATGAACTGCAGGCCTAATTCTTAAAAACACAAGTCTTAATAACACATATATCAAGTTATCCTGACTCAGAAACCTTTAGCTGTTTTGCTGGACTAATGAATTTTTATGTTGAACAAAAGAACATTATGTTAACATTTTCCGTGTTTAAAGAATGTTTTATTGGGCAGAGGGAATTATCCTTGAAAGCACAGAATAATTAAGATGCTGTCCAACATCAATAGAGAACCTGTTATGGTGGTTAAAGGTTCTCGCTTTTCAGAATGTTAGCATATTCCACGGTCTGTTTCAATGTCTCTATGTCTGTGCTTGAGACTACCTCAACGGTCTTGTGTAAATTGCATACACACTTCTTTCCACTTGCTTACATGTTACAAAGACTTTGTGTTTGCTTTTTTGGTGCGTTTCTGATTGTCACCTTTATTTGTTTATTGTTTTACTTTACCTCTGTCCCTGAGTACTGCCTGATAATCAGGGCTTGTATCTCATGGAACCACAATGAGTTCTTCTCTTTTATCTAACAGAAAACACACACTTCCTATTCTACAGTCACTAGCGAATCAAAACACACACACATGCACACACACAAACACACGGCAATTGGACAATTTATATGAAATGACATTTCTTTTCAAACTGCCTCATTAAAACCAACAACAGCTAGATAGTCTAATATGCAAGTTCCCCTCACAGCTACACAATACCTCAGGTCAATATGCTACATGCTAAACAATACCTCAGGTCAATGTGCTACATGCTAAAAAAATACCTCAGGTCAATATGCTACATGCTAAAAAATACCTCAGGTCCCTTCATACACAGATGCAGTAATGACCTTGTAAGATTTCAGTTGTGTAAAATGTTACACAGTAATATTGTGTACAGAGATTAGGAAAACAATTAGGTGTGTCTTAGCCAATCATTGACTGTGATACTAAATTTCTACATAGTAACACTGTGCTAAATCCAGCCTATAACAAACAAAAATGATAATGGGAAAGGGAAATGGATCTGAATAAAAGGTAATAGTTTGCTTAGGAATCTGAACATTTATCTTTCCAGATCTTAATACACACAAACACATACACACACACTGTAGCTAATGCTCACAATACAGCAATGTGTTACTGTGGCAATGCCAGAAGTTTGAGATTATCATATTTGATTTCTGATAGTTTTTTTTTTTGTTGCATAAATTAATGATTAAATCTGTAATGCAATTCGTAGTTCTGCTGTTAGACCTTATTGAAATGCTAAGTTAAATTTGTAAGGAGACGTCATTTCCTGTATGGGTAACGTGTGCGGGAAATTGTGAGTGGAAACTAAGCGAAAGAGAAAAGAAACGAGAGAAAGAGACAGAGAGAAAAAGATGAGAGATGACTGTCTGCTACTGGCTAAATAGGCGCGCACGGTAACTATTGTAAATATTGGAATTTGTGTACCTTTGTAGAAGAAACTATTTTCTGAAAATGATGTATGAAATGTGTTTTTGTTGTTGTCAGTTTTCACGGTGTTCCGTAACTTGGTGAAGCAAATAAAATGGATGTGGACAACAGTAAGAGGCGTGAATCTTGTTACCAGAGTAGATACACACACACATACATACATATACACACTCCTCAGGGTTCTGGAACCAGCTTCCTCCTGCACACACACACACACATACATTAACACACTCCTCAGAATAAACGGCCTCCTGCTGTTTATTTTCAGTTCAAACATATGCTTGATCTTTTAATCTACACATGCGCTTCAGAACCATATCAGATAGGAACACATACACACACACACATACACACAATTCTCACCAGACCCTTCCAAGGCATCAATACTAACTATTCCATTGTCAGCTGCCCCTGGTCACAATAGCTACTGTCTCCTTACCTCTCTCTCTTGCCTCCTCTGCTGACCTAGAATAAATGCTAAAAGATGCCTTTGATTAATGTTCTGTTTCCCTGAGCTAAAATCCCATTTCCTCTACTCCTGAGACAGAACCATTAGTCACTGAATGTAATTCGACTACACGTGTGTGCACATACATACGCAGGCAGACAGGCACAGAGATACACATGCGCACACCTGAATCAGGCTTTTTTTTTTCTCACAGGTGGGTGAAAAGTTGATAGCTAATGAATTTATGCTCCTCCCAGTGTGGCAATGATAAATTAAATCCATAACCGAACCATAATCAAGTCACAAATGATGATTTATTGCATGATGTCCAGTTCATAACTGTTTTGTTTAGTGAAGCGTAAACACACATTGCTGTGTGGGAGCTTTTGAAATGCCTCATGAATATACGCAGTTGTTTGAGCTGGAGTGTCTCTCTCAACATCCTCCATCACCCCTGGATGCTGGGGAATGAATGTATCAGTACTTCCAAAGTCTCTTACAGTATGTTATCGCAATACCAGGAGATGCTATTTGAGCAAGTCTATACTAAAATGTTTCCAAAAGTTTTGTTTTGTGCGGATTATGGTTCTAGTTACATACTTTTCAGTTTGTGTAATCTCTGTCTTAATCTGGAGTGCAGGAATATTTCAATTAAAATGGAAAATGCAGGATAATCCTCATTTCCTTACATGAAATGCTTTGATAATGAATAAACACATTAGAAACAAGGTGACAGCGTTATTAAATTCTTTTCCACATCACCTGGGGAGAGACCAACATGGTGCTTTTTGTAGAGCCTAATTTGACATGGGCTATTTATAATCCTCTTTAGGATGTAATCTAATTTCTTTGATATGTAATCAAATCTCATTAAGATCTAATCTCCTGTGGTGTGGGTGACACATGCACTACCACATCCGTTTTTTGTTGGGTTTTTTTTTTTTTTTTGGCTCTGGTGTTATCTCAGATGGTCTTCAAACCCCCAGAACTCACCCTGATCCTTCCCTCCACCTTAGTACCCACCCTGGTCCCCACCCTTTTGGGCTTCCTCTGCGAAACCTAACCTGGACTTCTGGCATGCTGCTTCTGCAGTCACTGTGTGCAGAAATGCAAATAGAGTGCTGCTGCTTAAATTCCATGTAATTGGGTGTTTCCAGGCCAAGGCGGACCTTCCAAAGAAGTCCCTAGATTCTACTGATCTTTTATAGGGGTGGTAACTGAAGAAATTAACCTGAATGGATTAAATACATCATTAAGAAAATTGGCAGGCATGAAATGAACAAGAATTATAGGAGGAATTGTAGGAGGATATGTTATCAGCACAGTGTAGCCCAGGATAAGAAGAGATTGTGTAAAGAGGAGTATTTGAAAGTCTTCACTTCTGAAAATCTAGCTGCCAATGCAAAGTGAGCTGTGTAACACCCTTAACTATCTGATGGGACTTGTATATATATGGTATATTTATATGAGTGTGTTACTCCGCCCCCTGGTGTTGCATGAGCCAAATCTTAAAAAGATGCTGTGATTGGCTGCCTGTGCTTCAGAGAAAACATGTGACAGCCCTTGCCCTTCCTGATTGGCAGTTGTCAAGTGACAGGGGAGAGTTACCTGGGAAATACCAGGGAAATTATTAAAATAGGTATAAAAAAACCTGGAAAAAATATCTACCCCCCTCCCGCTCCATAAAAATAGCTAAGGGATCATATTTCACATCAAGTTTGCCGTCTGTGCTTTAAGCTAAGCAGTTGGAGAAAGTTGTAAACAGATGAAAACTTCATCTTATTTATTCAATTATTAGCTTATAGCCTGTCAAGGACACCCTGTAACCTATTTAATCAAACAAAAATCAATCTTCACTTTTTTGCACAGTATCACAGCATTTTCCAAGCTGTGAACCACGGTTTTCCCAGGAATAGAGATTAAAGAAAATGACAAGGATGTAGCCCAAAGAGCAACCAGAAAGCTCACTTTGGAGCCTTCCAAAATCAAAATAAATTATCCAAAACATAGTTCTGGCACAGGTACTAGCTTAAATGTTGGCACAGTATAAAAGCTGCCCATCAAAAGAGTAGCAAATACATTTCAGTTGCTGTGGAAAATAAAAATACAAAACAACACTGCAACCAAGCGATTATTTGAATTAGTTGCAGTGGGTCCTATAATCAAATAATCAGCGTGTGGTGAGGTGGTAGCTACTTAATGTTTCTCTCTATGCCTTTAAAAACAGGGCTTAGTTGTTTAAACACTGTATAGCTGTTTGGCTGGGTATTTGGTGCCCGTGTTCTCAGTAAAGCCAAACTGCACCATAGGAAATTTCCAGCCTGTTTCGTGTCATGTTTTGAGAGCTGCGGCGTACGTTTGAGCCGAGTACCCTCGGTCTGCTCTCCATGGGGCTCCAAACCGCAGGTACTGCGCAGATGGTCGTCTCGCACATGATCGAGCTTGAGCCTGCGTGCGTGCGTGTGCGCGCGCGGATACGTGCGTGCGTGTCTGTGTACACTTGCCTGCGTGCCTCATGATCACCTCGACAACGGCACACGGTAGAATGGCACCACTCGGCACAAGGCAGAGGGTTTGAGAGAATCGCCTTTCTGAGACCAGTTCCAGCTCTGAGAGCAGTTCCAAAGCTTTTGGCCGGGTGGGGTTTGACAAAGTGGGGAAAGTTGGGGCTTTTTAGAGGATAGCCACAGCTTGGTGTTGCAGTTGTTTTTAAACACGGTCACTGGAATGCAATGCAATATCTACTATTAGCATGGCCGCCCTTCTAAAATCCTGAGCCAGACCTGGGGTCAGTCTTTATTTAGCTGTTCTAGAGGTTCATGAACTGGTCACTAGAGATCTACGTAGCAACAATGCTTGAAAATCCAAAGACTCACAAACAGAAATTTGTGGCATGATTATCAATATGAAACATCACATGCCATTATGTGACCCCCCCAGTCCACCTAAATTGGAAACCCTCATTGGGTCATGATTTATAGATGCCACTGTTAGTATGCCAATCTATCAGTCTTTTAAGTACGAGTGCTGGTGTTTACTACAGTGCCCAGAGGCCTCGTTAGCAGTCAGACCAGAAAGCCAGGAAGCCAGTTTATCTCACCTGGTCCACCATATGCAGGATCAGAGCACAGAGCTATGTGGTTTCCAATGGCTGGGGGAAAATATTGACTGGGAGCGTGGAAGCCTGGCTCTTTATTTAGTTACGGATGGAAATGCGTTTAGTCATGTGAGGCCAGAGTGGCAAGTATCGGATGCTGGTCAGGCGACAGAGGCTACTGTGCAACAATGCACAGCTGTGTCTGCATTCAAGTGTGCTTGTGTGTGTGCTTGTGTGTGTGTGTGTGTGTATGTGTCCTAGCCCCCATGGGAGGGGTCCATGCATTCTCCTGGGACGTTTTGCAGTAAGAATTCTTTCACACCAGCGGTGCTCCCAGTGAATGATATGTCAGACACTATTTATTGCATCTGATGTCCCGTGTGAGTGAGATTCCTTTCTGGAACGGAGGAGCGCACTTACCTTGTTTTATGCGGGGTGATTCCCTGAGAGAGGTGGTGAGGTGAATCCATACGGAGCCAATAGGGATGGACCCGTTTTGGCTTCCTGCTTACAAGGGACGATTTAATATCTCTTCTCCCTAACTGCTCTGGCCAGCAGGAGGGCTAAGGAGATGATGTGCCCCTGTGACCTTCTCTAAGTGACACCATATGCTCACTATGTTAGGGCAGATATATCAGCAGTTCCCTCTTAACCATCTGCAATAACGGCCGCGATTAATACAATATGACAACTGAGGTTGTTGCCGGCCAAAGTATTCGTTTTATTTATTTAATGGCTTTTCATTTAATGGCTCTTTTTATAGACTGCTTGCGCGGGACAAGTCGTTGTGGTGTAACGGGACTTCCTGACTTCCTGAGGAGTGTGAGAGCGTCTCGGAGAGCCAGTGAGAGCTTTGCTTCTGCATACTTTTTCATAATAGTTGAACAAACAAGGCTGCATTTTCTCTAGCAGAGTTATCAGTAGTGGGAGAGATGGGACAGACTGTTTTTACTGGAGAAGACAATGGGAATGGGGGGGGTTGGTCAGAGGGAAGTTAGCATGCAGCTATTGTGAACACACAGGAATCTGTGTTTCATTATGCCAACATGATTTATCTCTAATCCCCACTTGGTGTGACGTATCCACCAATGACGCGCTGTGGGAACCTCATGACAGCCAATGAAAGACAAACTTGTTCACTGCAACTTATAGAACCTCTAGGGATTCAAGAATATGTTCTCGACACAATTTTATTGCTATATGATTCTGGTTGGTTTATTTTTGAGCTGGCCTTTCAATTTGGTAGTACACAGAATCATCTTGTCACGGTCCATTTCTCATAATCTTGTGCATGTTGGTTCCTCATCTCTTTTCTTCTCCCTCTTCTCTCTCTCTCTCTCTCCATCTTTCATGCCTCCTCTTTTTATCACACATTCTGTTTCTCTCTGACTCTTGTTCAGGCTCTCTGGCTTTCTCTCATGCGCAAATCGAGGGCTTAGGACCAGTAAGTGGCAGTTTGGATGAAAAACAGTTCTATATATCATATTTAAGCTCTTGAGACCTGTCTAATGGCAAAATGATCAGACACAGACATTAAACCACTTTTCAATAAATTATGGATATGTTTGTTAAAAAATACAAAAAGGCCACAGTATGGCTGAAATTTATTTGTGCTCTCATGTACAATTTGTCAAATGTCACTTACAGCCCTCTGGTTCCACACAAAACGGACTTGGCCACATGATTGCTTTGAGCAAGCGATAGCTTGCAAGGAAACATTTCAAAATGAGGTGTCCATAATCCTGACAGCCACGACAGGCTGAAAGAAACCCGAGTCTGAGGTGTCATTGCATCACAAGCCGCAGCAAGCCAGCGCGTCGAGATGCAGGGCATTTGACTCTCTTGAGGAGAACTTGGCCTTGTTCTTTCATCGAACAAAATCACGCGAACTGTCATAACAGCACGCTGACTTCTGGCTGGGAGTGGCGATCTTGACCAGCACTGTTGGTTCACAGTTAATTCTTCACGCAAACTTCCTTGAAAACTTTTCAGTTTTAATTATATGTTGTTAGAAAATATGGGGCCACTTTGTGTGCTTGTACTGATGCCTGTGATCACGGTGTTAGTTGTATATGGATTCATTTGAATTACCTGGGTTTCATTTAATGAGTTCCTCTAACTTCACAGTCACGACTGGTGTGTGGGTCTGCTCAGGATTACAGTAGATGATATATGACAGATTATGTCTTTGTAAAGTCATTGACTGTTTCTTAGTAGGACTGCATGATATCAGAAACTCATGACCTCATCCACATGACATCATTGTGGCAGTGTCATCGTTCAGTATTAGGGTCAATAAGCAGAGTAAAGCCCATCGGTTCATGATTTATATCAGAGACACTCAGTGTGTCAGGACTATGAATTTTATGGCAGTCCAGAAAGATTTGTGTTGATCTCTCCACCCTTGCATCTGTCACATGTGTTTACAGTATTTGTGCGTAGGTTTGGCAAAGCTCTGTTGATCATACACTCAATTCATCAAGTCCACATAACTGTGCAGAATATTGTTCTCTATAGATCAAAGTGGCCAAACAGATGAAAACAACTGACAAGATTTTTTAACACCGATCTCCACCCTCTCTATATGGAGATTTAAGCCTCTGATTCATGGAGTGAATATGCAACACAACATGCCTAAAGAGCAAAGCGGGGAAAACCAGAAGACACTTGGGAAGAGAAATGGACGTCCATGTGGGTTTTCTTCTCCATCTCTGAATTTCACATGCGAGCACGACTGAGGATGTCCACACTCTCGTTCATGATTCACGTTCAGCTGTTCCCTTTGGTTATTTCTGGCTTTGAACAAAGGACTCCACAGCTGACCCTATATGTAGGCGCTCATCAAAAGAGCTAAACTACACAGGCCTTCATAACTTTTGAAGTGCTTTAGTGTTTGAACAACGTCTGGAAAATTGTCGAGCGGACAAACAAATCCACAATGCTGTCTGTTGTTCACACTGGATCGGTTCCCACGCATTTTCCTCAGACTAGATTAATAATCCATGTAACGTCTTATATGACTTCATGTCACACCCATGACACGCTGTCAGCGTGTTTAGACATGGAGACGGGGCAGGTGTAGTCTTGGGACCACATGTGTTATTGTTTTAGGAGCAAATAAGGTTCGGTAATATTCAGATCCACTGCTGCTGCGGTCATCTATTCATGGTTTTCATTCAGACTATATGAATGTTACAAAAATAACTAGTATAAATTATTTCATGACCAGTGAGAAGGGTAAGATAAGTTGCATAATTTACATATGATATTCTAATAGCTGTGTCTAAAAACTATTATTTTTAACAAGACATAAATGTTTGAATTTGATTGCTTAATGATTTTGTTATCAGTAAGACATTTATAAATGACTGTTGCATTTAAAACTGCCCCCATGTTTTTATAGGCAATCTTTTACTGATTTTGACAAATTAATCAGGATTTGAAAACAAAACAAGAGTTTGCACAGTATTGTGTTTATATTCCAACACAGTTTAGACTTCGGTGAGCCAAAAACACACTGATAGATGCATTTATATTTAGGACAGAAACAAAACCCACCCTATCCAAATGTAAAACCACCACAACAGTACATCAACAACATCAATCATCTCTCTCTCTCTCTCTCTCTCTCTCTCTCTCTTTCTTTTCTCTCTCCCTCCCTGCCTCCTTATTCACACCCACCTGTTTGGTTTTCCTAAGATTTGCTTTTATTTCTGTCGAGGGACAATTAGCACTCATTGTGTAGTAACCACCACTTCCTAAACCACAAACCACAACTGCTCCCCCCAGACTGGGAGAACATGAAAGGTGGTAGCCCATCCCAGCCACCGCCCAGGACCGCCCTCTTCCCCGCCCTCTTCCCTGCCCTCCTCCCAATATCTTCCCAGCACGTAATCTCTCCAGTTTCGGTTGGGTCCTCACTGCACCGACCAGTCAGTATTCTTCCACTACCTTTCTTAAACCCTGTTGCAGAATATGCACATTAAATATATAATGCTGCAGGGTGGAGCAGCACCAGAATACTCCACCTTTAAGGTTGCCGTGCCGGAATGGAGGCAAACCATTGCTGAAGTTACTTCATAGTCGCAATTTTGCATGCTTCACTTGTTTGAATCACAGACCCGTAAATGGCAGTTATCCGTGGTATTAAAGACAAAGTCTGAATGTATGGCAATTACTGGGAATGGCTGAGAGCCACGACTGGGAAGTTCATTTAGAGGTGTGGAGTGTGAGTGAAATACGTACCCTGGAAAGCATAACACTAACCATAATCACAGGAGATCCCTTCATGAGCTCCTCTGACACCAACATCTCATTCTAGTAACCAGAACATTATGTATATAAGAGCCCCATATAATAAAAGGGGCTGTGGGATGAGTCGTCTCTAGCCTCATTACACTCCTCTCTACCTGAAACAACACAGGCTCGCATTCTCACACAAGCTCTTACAGGATAAACCGCCTTTCCCTGCTCCACCCGAAACCCATGTGTAACACTTAACAGGCCTCTCCTGGGTCATGTAACCACGTGTAATGGTGTTTTTAGCCAAGAGGCATTATGTTGGCGGGAAATGTCTTAGCTCTGCAGTTCTGTGAGTCAGTGTCCACTCAGCTCAGTTCCCAGAGGCCCCTGTTTTCCCCCCTCACTAATAGATATAATCGAGGACACAATTAGACGTTCCTTGTTGCTGCGGGAAATAACAGGCGGGCATCTGTGGCATTCAAGAAATGCCTCGTCCAGCGCCGTTCTGTAGTACAAGGCAGCGTCTTGGGACGCAGAATAAGCCAAGCCCATTTTTGTTGGTTAGCAATTACATGGGATGAGAGTGCAGAGCTAAAGCAGACCCAAACAAATCTGGCAAGATGTCTTAAAACAAGGCCCGTTACCATGTGCTAAAATCTGTTTCGTCTCCAGCTACTGTAGAGCTACCAGCTGCAGATCAGTATTGGACCACCATTAAAGACTCCTGTATGATTGGGTCATAACTGTAAAATCTCCTTTCAGATGTAATATTGAAGAGAGAAGTACAAAGCCAAGCTAAGTCTCTGCGATCCAGTGGCGGGGCTCTTACCAAGCAATTTCTGCCCGGCCTTGGTGCGTTATTCCTGGGTTCAGCCTCCCAAAGGGGTGGGCGGAGAGGGGGCGAGTTGGGCCTGGAGCCCAAACTCATACCTCATCAATTCTTCCCCAGCGCAGCCGCAGGTTCGCATGATGAATTGCAGTGGTAATTCCGTATGATCGCCACTTCACAAACCCGCCTGGCTTCGGCCCGTCATTAATAAAGCGGCCCAACTTCGGGGAAAAATTACCAAATTATTACCATATGCTCCCTCATGCAAACCAAGCAATGGTCTTATCAAGCACTGCTTACCCCCTTTGACGGAGACAGAAAAGCATCTTTGCTTCGGTCCCACGTCTTGGCCGGAGTGCCCAGCAAATGGAGGTGATGACACACCTCTCGGCTCAGACGTCGGCACTTTTCATTTGTGAGCTGTGGTTGGCCGGCTACTGCTAGCAATTTATCATTTAGAAGAGGCCCCAAAAGTTAAGGGGCCAAACTGGTGAGGAGATAATAGCTTCTGCAGCACCAACTTCCACACATGATACTGTAACTGGATGCTGTTATTGGCCTGTTATTGTTCCCACTGAGTTGTGTTCAAAAGCAGCTTCCTAGGCTCCTGAGTGGTGCAATAGAAAAGCCTTCACCCTATCATTGAATTTGCTGGTTCAGACTTGGCACTGCTCGTTGGGTGGGATTGATCTGTCACCCTGTCAATCTCAGCGACATTAGCCGATCAAGGACATTGGGTGCGCTCATGCCTGCTGACCAGGGCAGCTAGTGTGTTCACATTGCAGTAAAAACCACCGCTCACACCAAATGTTGCCTCCCCCCAAGAGCGCAACCCAGCCAGGCGCGCAATAGAACGGCTGGCGTAATGAGACAGATAGAAACGCTCACAGACCAGGGCTCTGGAGGGCGACGTAGGGCATCACAAGAGCTCGGCGTACAGCGCTGCCCCGTCGCCATGGTGCTGAACGTGGGAATTACTAGAGAGCGCAGAAGTGTGCCACTTCCTTCTGCCTGAACTCGCCACCAGTCAGCACGCACGTTGTGAGAACGGATCTAAACATATCACAGCGTGTTCAAATCCCAGCGGCCAGGTCTCTGTTTTCAAAAGCGCGAATGTGGCATTTAAGCAATTTGTATTTGATTTGATATATGGGAAACGGGCCTGGACTGCCTCTCCGTGTCCATCTCATGAAGACAGATTAGTGGTGGGTATCGATTTACCAGCCCGTGTTGTACTTGGCAGTTTTTTTAACAATGGCAGGAATGAGAGCTGTAATGGTAGTCGAGTGGCGGTGTGTGTGTTTACACCGTGGTTTCGATGGTGCTGGGCAAGACCCTCCATGGAAGAATACGTCATTAGTTAATGGCGGGGGCAAATGTTCGAATTAAAACATTCTGACTGAAATTACCAGTGGACATGTTTGCAGCTTTGATGAAGAAAAAAAAAGCACAAAAACAAAATCGACTCCAAGCTCTTGACGTTTAAGTGTGGGCCTCGAAACAGCATGAAATACGAGCACTCTCCTTAGCTGTTGTTTTTAGAAATGGCACATCATTGAATCAGTGGCGATATTCCTAGCAGCAATCAATCACTGCGCTGGTACTTTTGTGTGCATTCATAGCATCTACGTGGTCATGCCAGCAGTGATGTGTCTAACCTGGCCAGGGTCCCGCTGGGGGCGAGACACTGATGATTCCCGCGTATCCACATCATATGTCTCGCACCTTTCGACTGCTGTGATTGGCAGTGACATCCGTCTTTCCATCCTGTAGCATTTTTGTTTTGGACGGGAGGCGGTGCGTCGGAGTGGAGGGGGGTGGAGTTTAGCTGTTGTGCTATGTCGGGTGAGGGGTGGTGGGGTGCAAATAGGGTCGAGTGGGGTTCAAAGGGCCAATTAGTTCAGAGGGTTGGTATGTTCACCGGGGCAGGAGCCAGCGCTGTGGTGGGGCCACTCCACCTCGGAGACTTTTGTGCGTGACGGATTGTCAGCGAGATCACGGGAGCGGGGGCCTCGAGCGAGATCACGAGAGCGGGGGCCTCGAGCGAGATCACGAGAGCGGGGGCCTCAAGTGGGGGCCTTGAGCGGGGGCCTCTTCCTCTGCCTGCACACACCCTACTGTCTCCTTTCTGTGCTCCGTCGTTAAACACTGACGCTACATTGTCAGTGAAGGAGCCTTTCCGCTGCCAAGCCAAACACATTACAAAATTAGACACATGTATGCTGTTTTCTGGTGTCTGCAGTTTTATGAAAACCTTACGGGCCTCAGTGGGAAGGCATATTAGTAAAACACAGCTAACAAGGAATGACATAAGGGATGAGGCCACGTGTGGTCATGTTTGTCAGTACGCTTGAAATCGATAGGCGCTCTGATCATCGTGCAGCCGGCAGTGTTGTGTGAAGACCCCAAAGGAACAGTCCGTTGCTTCATGGGATGCATGTGGGAACCACTGTCTGGAGGTAGTGAGCTTCAGGAGAAATGGCCACGTGAGAGTTTGTCTGTAGGATTACATAGTTGCTCTCATGGCTCTCATGTAGTTTTTAATCCCAAAGAGACGATCAGAATCAATGGGAATCATATCGAAACTATGTGTGTGTCATCAACCTTTTCTGTCATCAGTGTCACAGTAACAGCACAACTCACAGGTTAGTATGACACGGGACACAAATACTTATGATTGCACTGTCAAGGAAGTTCATGTGTGTGTGTGTGTGTGTGTGTACAGTGATCACACTGATGTAAGTAGATTGGAAAGAGGAAAAGAAGAAAAAAACATAAGTTTGCCCTGTGCCTCTGTGAAAGAGACATACACTGAAGTGATGGAGACACTCAAATATTTAGGATTGACTGTAGATAAAGATCTGGACTGGAAGGGACTTAGATTGCAGTGTTTACAAGAAAGCTGAGACGCTGTCGCGCGTGCCTCTCCACGCCGTGCACCGGCGCGTACGCGTGTGGACGTGGCCCTGTGGAACAGACCGGCAGGCCAGGCAGAACCCGTCCACAGAGCAGTTTCTGCTGTTGGCACCAAACTGGGAAAACTTCTTTCTAACTGGGAAAAGCTTCTGTATAAAACTTCGGGCGGTTGTTAAAGCACTAGCCGTACTTGTCCATATATTCATTCCTACCCTCAAGAAGAAAGAGTGTGAGGTGGTTTGTTTAAGGAGTGTGAGGTGGTTCGTTTAAGGAGTGTGAGGTGGTTCGTTTAAGCAGTGTGAGGTGGTTCGTTTAAGCAGTGTGAGGTGGTTCGTTTAAGGAGTGTGAGGTGGTTCGTTTAAGGAGTGTGAGGTGGTTTGTTTAAGGAGTGTTAACAGAGCCTGAACAGTGAGCTGAGGGTATCAATATCATAATAAACTGTGTGAGTATATACATTATATGTAGCAATTTTGTATCCCATTTTACAGCATTTTTACAAGTTATTTAAGGTTTTGTTCAGACTGTAAAGTGTAGCTTTTACTGTCCGCCAGGGTGTTGTTCTGCAAAATGTATTTTATGATTTTTAGAATTGTGTTGGATCCTTTTAGAATTGTGCTGTGATGACCAAGGAGTCTATCAACGAGTAAAACAAGAACTGCAGATATCAGAGCTTATAGGTTCTTTAAATCAGACTGCAGTACAGCTTTTTATGATGAAGAATTTGGGACTACTAGTATTTTAATAATAACAGCCAAACTGCTTTACCTAAAGTTTTGATGAAGTATTTAGGCATGTAAGTGACCTACTTTAAGTTGTGTTCTTCATTTCATGTTTTCACCTGTCCTATTTTTGGTCTAGACATTTTTTTAAACCCATAAGGCATCTGCATGTGTGAAGCATGTTTTGACTGGTGGCCCAGCCTAGATGAAACATGCCAAATGGACCAGGAGCCAGAGAATCCATTCAAACTTCTGCTCGCTCCCAAGCAAGTGAGAAAACAGCAGCGCTACCATGTCAACCATCATTTCCATGAAATCGAGTAAAAGGTAAAAAGCCACAGGGCAGCACTGTGACGTTGGACAACAAATCCAACGCATTACATGCGGTTTTTACAACTCAACAAACTGGATTTTGGTGCAGTGTGTGGTCAGTTTTAGCTTGCAACTTTAAGTTCTCTGTGCATATGTCTCCATATCAGAGGATGGACAGAGAGTTTTGATGGAGGAGAGAGACACAGTACACCTCTGAAAAGGCAAAGAAATGACTGCAACATACAAACCAGGCAAGAAACTGAGACATGAAGAAGGCAGGCAGGGAGGCCCTCCAAGAGCGGTGGTCCCTAAAGTGGTCTGGCTGACCTTCCAAGGACTTTTGCAATCGCTGTAGCAATACACTATATCTAGACGTATCCTGGACACAGCCAGAGCACTTGTACCGGTAGATCAGACATTTGGTCGTACAATGAGATTATTTCTCCTGTGTTGCTCAACGTCAAAGGCAATGATTTTCACATGACTGCAGTCGAATCTGTAGTCACTGAACTGACAGTGACACTTATCATGTGAATATCACCCAAAACAAGCATTTTCATTTTTCACCATGATTTATGGTGTTTTGAGTCCAATAATCATTTCCAGATTGCTTGACGTGTGTTCTTGGACTTGAACTGACAGAAGACATGAGTTTGGACCATAAGGACCTCTACAACAGTGTTCGTTGTTCATGGTTTTTAGGCTGGTGATCATAAAGCATCTTGTAGTGGAAAATCACTCAACGCCCTGAAATAGGCACAAAAGTGGTCAGACATAAATAGACCATTTATTTATTTATCTATCTAATTCACTGCAAAAAAATCAGTTCCCAAGTCCCTGAAACTGTGTAAAATAAACCATTAATGTGTATTATATGTAATCTACTATATATATTATATATATATAAAAACAGCTCTATTAGCATTTCACATTATTATTCATACTGCGCTACACTCTGGCATAATCAGTTTTGCTTGAGCATTAGGGTTTTTTTCTTTTCATAGTTTTGGTCCGTTTTTTGCTGCGATGGCTTGGCCTTCTTTCAGAAAGACAGATTCCTAGAAAGGCAAATTGTATTCAGCTAAAAAAAAAACATATAGCTAACAAAAATAAATAACAACATAGTTAAAAGAAGCCTCTTTTTGCACTTGATGGTGAAAACCAAGCATAAGGTATATGTTGCCATAACCTGATAGTAATTAGCTCCTTCTTTTACAACCTCATACGTAATCTTCTCACAGAACAGGTGAGGGAGTGTTAAGAGCATGTTTAGAGAACTTTACTCCGACAGTCTCCTTTACTGTGGTTTCCGGTGGTTACGGACGTGGGAAGAGCTCGTGATAACCCTGCTGTGTATGTAAACAGCATGGCTGAGTTTCTGGAGCACCTGCGCGACACGCCTCTCTTCAGGGAGGCGTCCGTCACGTCGCCGTCTCCAGAGGAAGCCTGCTTGAGCTGGAGGAATCAAACCTCAAGTGTGATGTCCTTCGTCCGACGCTGGCCATCATGCATCAGCCGGCCTTTCCTTCTCTCTCGTGCACTTTTTCCAACACCGTCCTCTATTTTTTCACCAGTTTTGCACAAGAGCCCCATTATACTGCGCCTCCACCTCTAGAGCACCACAGTGATGTCATTTTGAAGCCTCCAGCACAGTCGGTGCAAACACGACAACAAAAAGAATCCCGCTTTTGCCAAATTAAAAACTGGATCCGAAATGAAACCGGCAAGAACTCTCTCGCCAATGAGAAAACACTGCTGCTGGGTCCTGCTTCGTGCCGTGGAAAGTTCCTGGAGTTTATATTTTTGACTAATGAAGTGGAGAGAGCGAGCGAACGGGAGAACGTCCTCGCTCCATTGCTTTGTTTAACGTTGGAAGGCCCAGGCTCGTCGGTTCACACAACCCGCCTGTGGGCATTCCTTCCTCACCTCGCCCCTGGCCTGTCCGCCGACACCTTTAGCGCCGTTCCTAATGGCTTGTGGGACCGGGACCCGACGGCCTCGTGTTTCCTCCCCCCTCCGCTCGGCTGTCTCGCGTCTGTCATCGTGCTACGAGGACGCCAGGTGGCCGCTCCCAGTGCACGCACGTGACGTTCTCGCCCCGTCCAGGTGCCCCCACCACTGAGCTCCAGGCCGTCTAACCAACGGCCAGCGGCCAAATGTTGCTCGGTGGAGATTCCTTTACTTCATGTCTTTTATATTTTTTGTTCCGCTACACAAGTTTAGATGAATGGGAACTGCCCTTTAAAGAAATAAATCAAGAGAAATACAACCTGGTTACCTTTATGCTGCAGGAGAGATTGAGTAAATTATTACAATGATTGAAATCAAAGGCTTGATTGGAAGCAAGGCTGCTCTTTGAACAGTGCTCCTCGTAATCGTACATTTTTATTAACGTGCTGACAAGTTTTAATTGAAGTTATCTACTTATGGTACTTTTAAACATGCAAAGACAGATTTTGTCTAAAGTTCAAAGTTACAGTTCGGAAACACGATACAATTTTGAGTTATATATAGCCATTGTGTCTGACGGGTTCACTGGGTCCTTTTGGGGCCTTTGGTGCGGTAGCCCCGGCCAAGACGTATCAGAGTGTCAGTCCAGAGAGCGTGGAGTCTGCAGTTTTGTTTGGGGTACACAAGAACAGCCTAATCCAAGTGCAGATTGCACCTAATGCAAGGCAGATTTCTCAGCATAGCGACGGAATTTGGCTGAATGAGCCGGTTGCAATGTGTTGTTTAGAACTCAGTTTGCTGATGCTAAAGGAAATTATGGTATGGCGAATGTAATTGTAAAGAGCGATAAACTGCAGACATCTAGGCTTAAATTGACCTTCCTGGTTTCCCATCTAATATTGTAATCAGCGAGCCTTAAGTTCTCAGAGTGAAAAGTCCAGGAAAGAAGCCACCCCTGCTCTGAGACTAATTCAGAAATCCCTGGTGTCCTTCCAGCTGGTTTCAGAGGCACAGATTGGTCAGCAAAAATCCAGCAGGAAAAGAGCCTGTAACATTCCTTAGGTCCAGATTATTATTATATATATATATATATATATATATATATATATATATAGAGAGAGAGAGAGAGAGAGAGAGAGAGAGAGAGAGAGCAAAAGAAGAGAGTGTAAGTGGGATAGAGAGAGAGAAAAAGAAAAGAGAAAGTGTGGAATATA
>JAOYMR010000015.1:3834340-3857339 GCA_025802075.1 Tenebrosternarchus preto
GAGAGAGAGAGAGAGAGAGAGAGAGAGAGAGAGTGTGTGTGTTTGCAAAACATTTTCATATAGTTTGAAATTCAAGTGTATTTACTGTGACCTCAAAGTGGTGTAGTCATTCCTATGCATTCCATGCTCGATCAGTACGTTTCAGAATGAATGCAGGTCCGCATGCGCCGTGCCTGGGATTGTCTTTTAAAAATCGCTCCAGGCGGTGTTAGTCGATAAGCATTATTCCGATTACACACCAGCAGTTCTACAGTACAGTTCTGTGCAGTGCTTATGCGTACTTGTCCGATTTTTACAGTTCCAATAGGGTTCCAGTATTTGGTGCTTTCACTTTTAAATCGAACTTAATCCAAAGAGAAGCATCAGCATGAGAAAAATGCGGCCAGTCTGTCGTCTCCTATCAGTTTCGCCCAGCTGCTGTTGTTTCTTAGCTGTTTTCTTTACGTGATTGACGCAAAGTATTGTGGTGGCTCTCGGGCCTCGCCGCCCTCATTCGCTGTCCGCGACGAGTGTTTTTAAGGTCCCGCGGGACAATCATTTTAAACGCGTGGCTCTTCCTTCCCCCTCTCTTACCATCTCGCGCGCTCGCTCCGCAGGGACCCTGCCGACATTCGGAGCATGCGGACGGGATGAAAGGAGCGGAATCGTACCACCCACACAGCGAGCGGGCGCGCTCTTCTTGTTAAGGCAGGTTCCAAGCAGAGCGCGACCGTTTCGTTTGTTTAGAATCATGTTACAGAGCTGGGATCCACTGTTCATCAGTGGCCCGAGCGCAGAAAAAATGTTATTCACCTCCTAATCTGAGATCACTTACAGTGTACTAGTTCAGTCAACGCAACCTGATACCTAGCTACTTGGAAGATGCATAATTTTTAGTCATTTCTTTTTAGATTTGGCAGTGTTTTTTCTTCCGTGAAAGATACATTATGGCGGCTGTAATTTACATTCACTGACATTCAGTTGGTTAGCAAAAACCTTTTAAAAAAAACATTTTCATGTATGGAAAATGCTTAAATCAAAAAACAATGTATATTTTTCTACCACCTAACTGCTTAATTGTTTCAAAACCTAGTATTCTTTCCTTACCCTGTTTTTGTTCATCTTGATTATAATTGACTTATTTGTTTAGATTTTCAGGCGTCTTCCACAGACTGGGCAAAACATCTGCTTTTGACTGGCAGATGCTAATGTAAATATTTTTTTTTTTTGGCCTGGCCTCTGCTTGGACCAAGGATATCAGAGCCGTTATTTCCGTTATTTGAACTTCGAACAGTTATTTTAACTGTCACAGACGCGGCGAAGACACGTTTAACAAGCGGCTGAGGCTCTCAGCTATGTGGCCTGTCTGCACTGTGTTTGAAGAATCACAGTGCCTGTGGCTTTTATGGGGTCACCTCTGTGTGAATTTTGCCTGTGAAGATGTTGCGTATAATGATGTGCACAGGCTTCCTGAACAGCGCAGCAGCTGAAGCATCTCAACACTGGTCCCTGTGCAGTGATTGAGCAGCTGCACAAAGACGTAAAAGCACTGCATAATAGCTTTACCACAATTTCAACAACATAGATTATTTTGCCGTTAAGCTTCACCGTGCAAAGTACGGGTACTGACTCCTGTTTGTATGTTCCTCAGGACCATAGGTTCATGCATGCTGCCTGCTCTCCCACACCTGGTGATTAACAGAGTTGAATCCGTCACGTGAGATGCAGGGAGACTGAAGTGCTCTACCTGTTTAGGTACAACCCAGACAAGTGCCCTGGAAGTGGTTTTTTTAAGTGCTGTATGGAAGTTCTTATTCATACCTGATTTGTCCCAAGAATTATGTGGTACTTCGGTGATTGTGTAACAACTAAGCTGTTCCCAAGTAGAAAGCAAATGTTTTTCCATTTAGACTCTTAACAGCGATTTTAACCAGTATACTATAGATAGGAAACCCACATTCAAATTTCGTGCTAGTCATCCGAGATTCAAATGTATTTTTTAATCACTTCCTTTTTCTTGACCTCCTCTGCACTGAAACACTGGAAAACTACATCAGGGACATCCAGACAGCAGCCTTATTCTCAATCAGCCACTCCTTTAGTCCATCATTTTCTGTTGTAGGAAACTTGGTTGTTCTTGATTGATGCTCAGTGAACCCCTGGACCTGATGACTGCTGGAAGTAGAATAGGGTTTGGTATGAGAGTTCGGTGATTACAACAACAACCAAAAACCCCCAAGTTTGTGATGGTGCCAGGTCTGATGGGTGGGGGCAAGTTTGGACAAATGTAAACACTTGCATTCTTAGACGCATGTTCTGTGCTGGTGGTCCTCATGTGAATGTTGGTGATTTTTTTGTGATGTGTCAAAGTGCAGTTTTCTCTTGCTGAGGTAAAAATAGTAGAGCCATCGACACGTTTGCATGCCAATTGTTTAACTGTAAGTCTAGGCCTTGAATGCCCAAGATAGGTCATGTTTTTATGTGAACTCCATCCACAGTGATGAAACAGGTGTCGGATTACCTCGAAACCCCCAATGCCCCAGTCACTACCAGGTGGAAAAGCAGCAGGTGTTTGATGTTAGCATAAACGTTCAGAGGTTTTGAATGCTTGCATTCCAAAATAGACCAAAAAGGCAAAGCTCTAATGAAAGAATCCATTTTAAATGTCATTCTAACATTATAATCAACAACTGAACATACCTGCAGCTGTTCCCAATCAACTCCCCCCCCACCCTGATTTTAAAGTTAAGACTTCTGTTTGAGCTCAGTCAGTTATGGCTGGATATCTGTCAACAGTGAGACTATGAGTGACTGGGTCAGGTATAGCAAAAAAGGTCACAAGGACTCCAAATGCTGGAGGATGTTGCATTTCTCCTTTGGCGGTGAGAGCCTGATACAATGGGCTTGGATGCAAAGTAACCCAGGATGCGTTTTGCGTTTGTCAGTGGTACGTACTCGCACAAAGAACAGTCACATACATGAACAGACCAACCCACACACACACAAGCTAAACCATGGCACTATGGGAATGCCTCGCTTTCAGAGGAAAGGGGGCACATTCCCCAGGAAGTTTACGCTTTTGCTTCTTCCTCTTTGCTTCCTCTCTCCACTGATTTCAGCTGATTGCTGCTGGACTGGGACATTTGATAAGAAGCAGACAACCACAAGAGGGAAGCCCACCAACACTCACTGAAACGGGCCGCACCGTAGCTTCTGTCTCGTGGCTGTCTGTTACAGGATAAGTCTGGATTAAGTAAATATTCCAGATAGTTCATTTGATAGCAATAGAGCTATTTAACATTTTCTTGCATTGCATTAGTAGATGTTTTTGTCTGCTCCTCATAACCGTTCGTGTTAACCATGTAGATCTATACCTGGAGCAGGGGGTGCATGCTTGAATATATATTCACCATTAAAGCAAACCCTTTAGGTTATACACTACGTTCTATATTCTATTAGATAACAGAGCTGTTCTACACTCATGACATTTGCTTGCATGAATGTTCGATGACGTTTTACCTTGTCTAACCCCTGATCTCATCTCATTAAGCCGGATTTATGGGAGCCATTAGCACCTGAGTGCTGTGAGGTAAGGAAGATAACATCGCCACCTGTGCTGAGCTGAGCTACAAATCTGTTCACACGCCTCACCGCATGAAAGAGTCAGCTTCTGTTGTTACTAGGGTGGGGCCACAGATCAGGGGCCACAGGCCACACTGTTGTATAAGGGTTCACTTGAAGTATTAAAGTGCCAATGAGAAGTTTGTGACAAAATGCCTGCAACATAATGAACACGTACTAATGTAAGACATACAAACAGCGACGTACAGCGTGATGACAGCATAATAGCTGTAGTGTGAATAGAATCAAATTAAAATCACTAAACACTTTTATGAAACGTGGGCTCAAAGCCATCGATGGCCTTTTGATTCACCCGCCAATGGAAGTGTTTTTTTTTTTTAGAAATTTCCCAATACGCTTAGCTTGACTAAATCTATTCTGAAGGGCAAAGTGTGACCCCAAATCTTTAATTTAGTATTTGAAATTGATATATTAGTTATTTGCTATGTTCATCCTCTGTGCACATACTGCCTTACAAAAATATGAAGAACAAGACATACTCTGACCCTCATTCTCAACTGAAGTAACACATGGACATTTAGAGAAATGCATTACCAAAATCCACACGTCCCATGTGAAAGGTATGCTATGAGAAACACAACTGTTGCCTGTCACCTCTGAAATAGCTTATTTCTCATTCTCAGAACTGTGTTGAAACTTGGCCACAGTTTCCTGAAATGAGGGCGAGCTGACCAGATGTTCTGTGCTGTCATGAAGTGGAGACTTTCTCATGAGCCTCAGGCTATAGGGAAGGGTGAGAAGGTTCGAGTGGTTATGGACTCGGATGGGCCAACGCTGGCTTAAGATGGTTATTCGAAGGAAGCACAATCAAAACACCCACGATCTTGAGAGAGATCAAGAGAAATGTCTGCCTTCAATTTTCTGCCTGGCCGATTTCTGTGTTGCTTCAAGTTGAAGTGCGCATTACTTCTTTTGACTAGGAAAAGAAACCACAAATTGTAGACCTGTTGAGAAGTCATTTTTGAGGCTGTTCAAAAGGTGCTACTCTAGAACAACAAACTACTGATGGTGTTCAAGATCTCAGTGATGTTTCATTTCAGTTGGTAAAAAAATGCAGCCAAGCTATTGTGCTGGTTGTGCACGAAGAAACGCACATCAAACTTATGCGGAAAATCTGTTTTATATGTGCGTACTTCTAGAGTCCTCAGAAAGCTAACTGCACAACAGCATGCCAGCATTTAATGAAATCACAAAAACACACATTGCTGTGGTTTAGTCCATCAACCATCTCCTTCATTCTGTGCTGCCATCAAACACAAAAGCATGTGCTCGCACACACACACAAACAAAATCATCTCTTATGTTAGAAATAGCGTATGCAGACCATCATCAATCAATGGTCACATCCATAACTCCTACTCTACCCTCCGACCGACAGATTTTCAGTACTATCACATTTCTGAACTTGTCAGAGGTGTGCTCACGGTAATGACACACTGAGGGGTCCTTGCCTGCACATCTCATTTAACTTCTGCAGGGTAGAGCGAGTAATTCAAGCTTCAACAGAGATAGTGCAGGAAGCTTCCCACTCAGGTATTCCCCACTCATTTGCATCCAACCAGCTGATTGGATCCAGATGCGTTTCGTGAGTAAGCTCCTTGACATTAACAAGTCAGATGATGGTTGCCATCCCGACCAGCACCGTGTGAACCGTTGCCTAGCAAAACAGCCTCGGCGTGGCTACCGCTTTGTTTAAAACGGGAGTGCATCGCAAGACGTGACAAACGTGAGGAAAGCAAGAGGAGCTGTGTGAGTGAGCTCATCCCTGGCCTCTGAACAGGCCTAAGGATCCAGAAGAGACATGCACATGCTCTTTTTCCTTTTTAAATGGATGTCGGATCAGAGAGGACGCTTGGAAAAGCCTAAAATGGCCATAACGCTGAACAAAACCAACATTTTTTAGAATCGCAAATACTTTTGAGATTACAGTGCCCTAAAATCATTATATACTGGGAGAATAATCCTGAGTCAGTGAATTGCATCAGGAATGGATTTAGAAAAAGGGCAGTAGATTTTTAACAAACTTTTAAACCGTATTTGCACAATAATCTTGATCAAACTAAAGCACGATTAGATGTCACAGCTATCAGTTTTGCCTGTTCTTTCCAGGATCAGCCCTACCACGAGACCATCTTCACTTGGAGGAGAAACTGGGCTTTCCCCCCTTAGTCGTCCCCCAGAGGCTTCCCGTCAGCGGAGATGGCCACTCTCCTTATCTCCCAACCCTGAACATGCACACAAGACAGCTCACTTCAAAGGCATCATGAAAAAGACCATGGCAGGGAAAACAGGTTTTATGAAAACGTCGAATAGGGGCGCCCTGGATCTAGTACAAATGTCAGAGGGTTTCGCCACTGCAGACAGAAACCCTCTTTAGCAGCATCTCTCCACTGCCTCTCGTGTGTTTGATGACAAAGTGTTATGATGCACTTAGGGGTGTTCATGACCCATGAAACTGTCGACCTCAAACATCTAATTTTTGAAGGACTGTCAGATTACACGGGCCTCTGTACCTGCTTCCTTTTACTGAACACAAAGTCCCCTTTCACTTACTTCTAAAGCCAGATTTTGCGGTCACTCGTGCAGGGCCAAACCTGCTCCTTTTAATAAAACAGCTGACCTGTAATGACCTTTGGATTCTCTGTAAGTTTACAGAAATGAATTAAGATAAAGGGAATCATATAGACCCATTATGCAGACAGGCTTCCCTGTGTTTAGGCTTTTGCAATGGCTTGAGGAACATTAGTAGAGATAGTAATGGTTCTATTTCAGTAAAAATGGTTGTTCGATTTAATTGTTGGTCTCCCAGTTTATTTGGGCTCACACCTCAGTATACAAAAACAGAACAGCCACATGAATTTAATCAGCAGCCCCAAAGTGTCACTTTTCCATCATGCACAACTGTGTTAATTAATGGATATTGGCCTTAGGAATTAGTCAAAAATATAAAAATGACACACCAACAATCTCAAAGAAAACGTTCTGGATTCAACGGTAACCTATACATACAGTGCTCCAGGCAGGAGATGACAAAATGGCTTGGAAAAGTGAAAAAGAAAGGAACTGCCGTATACAAGCCAAACATCAGTGCTATGTCGCCCCCTAGTGTGTGGCTGCCTTAAAGACCATGCAGTAGTGATGGGTACATTTTATACGTGTTCTCAAAAAGGTGGTATTCAATACAATCATAGTCATATCATCCTCAAATGGCACATCACTACCCAAGCACACACACACCACAGGCAATTTAGAAAAAAATAAATAAATAGCACAAAAGACATCATAAATAGCAAAACTGTACTGTACTGGAACTAAGCTGTGGCCAAGAGTTCATCTTCTGGAAGCTATGATATCGATATCCTGAGATGTGACCACACAACACAATTTAAGTTAAATTCTAAATTCTGAAGTCAAGGCCATTATTAAGAGCTGTCCTGGTCACATCTCATTTGTTATGATAATATGTTCAAATGAAACAATTCAAGAAAATGTTAAAAAATAAATAAAATGCATTTGTGATAAGGGCTTCATTAAAGCTTGTGTCTTTTGTTCTTTAAGCCCAGATGTTTTCTTTGACACGCTGTCAATACTTTTTTACATAAAATTCTATTAATAAGTTATGTAAAAAAAAATGGGGGAAAACGTGCTATAGGTAATGTGTTGTTGTTGGTTTTAGATTTCTACTCACCTTTCTGCTGTTGGGAAGAAAAATCTCCCACACCCATTCACACATAAACCCTGATACATGTTTACACCACTTACCGTTTCCACAGGGCCAAGAAAAACATATTCATCCACTCACACTCATTTGTCACCCAAAGTGTTGTAATCCTTATTTACTTCAGCTATTTATTCTATTAATTATAGCACAGAGAGCTATCTATTCCCTCACATCCCCAGTGGCAGGATTGATTAATAAACAAATACTCACACTGATACGCAGCTAAGCAACCGTGGAAGCATGAGCTGCTTTTTAAAACAAGAATGTCTGGATTGGCAATTTAGTTTTTATTTCCCATGGTATAAATAACTTATTTGTGCAAATGTTTGCAGCTTCAGTACTCTAGAGTATGAACAACTGAGTCGCATTGTTTGTGTACCCATTAGGACTAAGTAGGCGTCATTAGACTAGATGGCTGTCGTGAATTTATCTACATCTGTGTTGTTTTACTGGGTTCCCTCAACATTTACAAGAACTTGTCGGGTCAAAGTGAAACAGAATAAATTATTTAATCAAGACAGTCATGGAATTCACAGGAACTTCTAATTATGACTGTTTTAGGAACTGTTCGCTTAATTTTCTATCAGGCTTCGTGCTTAATGTTGTTGCGTCCCCATGTGGACTGGATCGATGCTAGATTACAACAATCTAAACAGTGATTATATTGCAATAAACAGTGACCATGTGTTATTTTCACTAGTGCGTAAATCCAAATTAGTAATGTTTTATCCTCAGTTAATTCGTATTTGCCAGTAAACACATAGCTAACAATTAGTCCTATAAACTTTTTGGAAGTACAAATTTATCTTTTTTTCTTTCAAATGAACCGTTATCAAGTCTGTACTTACAAAATCATTAACGCATCTAACAGATAACGATGTAACTGTTTTATTTAGCTACTAGAAGTATACTACTAACTAGCGCCTTGGCCAAATCTCAGCTATTATGATAAGTGGCGGGTTTATGTATGGGCGACATGGACAACCGCCCAATACGGTATCTTGCCAGGGACGGCACGTGGCGCCCACACACACACACACACAAAATCGGACTTGTGACATTGGTACGATACCATCAGCTGAATAAACCTTGTCGAAGTGCGCTCCTTATGTCTCATTCTCCAGTAGCTTACACGTGCATCTGTATGAGTTAAACCCCCGCTTTTGTTCATGCCCCGCTTTTACTGTCAGTTGGTTATTCATTATTGTCTAAAGCTGTTTGTATTTGATACGTCTAATTTCCGTGTAATCATACTGATTTGTATATGCCTTGGCAGTATTTCCGCTGCTGACCTCAGGTCTCCCCACTAGAAGTCCGTGATTAGGTGAACGGGGATGATAGTGCAGTTTAGTTTCTTTGCGTGTTTTTGTTGGAAATATGGTAATGCAATAATTCGATTCACTTTTTAATTTGCGTTTATATGCTATATATGTGTGTCTTCCCAAATATCTTCCAAAAAAATTGTGCTGATAAATGTTTTGTTTTGAGGCTTTTGGGCAGTAATACGCTGGCGTCATCTCACCAACCAATCAGCATTCAGTAACACAAAAGCTGCCCAAAAGACCTCACTTCTAGACTGCACATACTTTGGTCAGGTTTTTGTTGGACCTTGGAGCCCTGAGTGATTAACAACTTCAGATTGTGGATTTCCCTCCCAACGTTATCAGTCTGGACGTTATCCCTCCAGTCAGCTTCGACTGTCTCTGAGAGCCGTGAGTGATCCAGCACAGTCAGACTGGGAACGAGTGATCCAGCACAGTCAGACTGGGAACATCGGTGTCCCCTATAAATAGTTACTTATCTCAATCAAGCTTCATTATAATTTTTATAATTTATTGTAATCTTTCCCAAATTTAGATCTGGTCCATTAATTAAATAATAGTAACGAGGGTTAACATTGCTACATGCAGCTTGCATGAGATGAATAAACGAATTGTTTTGTAGTTCTCAAATGAACAACTTTATGCTCCATGGAGTAGGCCCCGCATATATGGAGGTGGGCAAAACAGATTTAGTACAGTATCTCTGACACATCCAGGCCACTAGGTGTCAGTATAACGGCTGTTTCACAATATAAAGAAAAATCAATGGAAAAATGACTTATTGCTCCTTTAACATTCTTTGACCGTTACTTTTGGGCTCACCTGAAACAGGTGCTGAACCTGTCAACTGATCGTTACATGTTAGGCACATATTGCTAAGACTACATGTTTGAATAGCTGTGGGATGTTGGGAGCAAATAACCCATATCCTATAAATTTATTAGCGGCATTATGGCCCATCAATTAGTTAGCTAGCTTTGTCATTCGCCTAAAGTTAGCAAGTTAGCTAGATACATCGTATTATAAACTTCTAAGCAGATTAACTAGCTCGTTGGTCAACTAAACAGTCAAACGTCTGAAATTCATGAAGCGCATGTTTTTTCAACTGCTTGTCTTATGATTTGAAAGTTTTATACATACTTGGAACACAGACAGCTGGCTAGATAGCTAGCATGGTTAACATAGCAACTTGTGCTAGCTAACTGCTATGGGAAAATATCACACTGGTTCTGAAAAATTAAACATTGTTAAAATCTAAACATATTTACAAACACTATGTTGGCATGGTCACAGTGGTAAATAAAGGTAGAAATACAATTTATTAGAACAGTTAAAAGAAGCGAATGAATTGTGATCTCACAAGTTTGATTTGTTTCTGTTTTGATTTTTTTACCCTGCAACATTTCATCTTTTCAGAGTATTTATGCCCCTCGATATAATATGATCTACCTTCAAGGCCATGTACTTTAACATTTAGAGAAGTCACCATTTTCTCTACAGAAAGGCCAGGTGTTCGATTAGTGACTTGTCTTCTCCAGGCTTGACTACTGCAGCTCACTCCTTGTGGGTGTTCCTATGTGTTCCATAAGGCCCTTTCATCTGATCCAGAACACTGTGGCACAGCTGATCTCCAACAAGACAAAATCTTTTCATGTCCCTCCACTACTGCATACACTTCTGGCTTCCTGTAGCAGCTTGTATGAGGTTAAAAATTCGTATGCTTATCTACAAGGTCAAAATGTCGCTGCTCCTTCTTAACTGATGGCATAACTTCAAGCATTAAGACTCTTCTGTGTTCTGGCACCTAGGTGGTGTAATGAACTCCCACTGGCTCTCTGAACACTAGAGTCCCTCGCTGTCTTCAAAAGGACCTTTATTAAACCTAATCAGGCCCTTGTAAAGAAGGTCTTACCTGCACTTATGCTTGTCTTGTTGAGTAATTGCTCTTGAATTGTGTTGCATTTTATGACCTTGTACTGCAGCTTTCATTTTAGTTTTCAGCTCTCACTCTTGTTTCTAGCAGTTTGGGCCAGCTAAAGATACTTTATTGGTATTGGTCACGTAATTTAGTATTGATGCTGATCGTTTTTTTAATGTTTAGATCGATCTTGGATGTCCCTGGAGATGCTGGTGTATGGGTCAACATCCACTTAGAAGAGCTAAGTAATATTTAAATTTCCATATGATTGTCAGTGAGACTACATATAAAGGTATGTGCTCTTTTTCTGGTTTTTAGTGCCCAATAAACCTTCAAATGTAGTAGCAGGCAGGGAGGTTGGACGTTCGGCGTTATCAACAATGTTATTGGGAGCCTATTGAGTTCTCCTGTGTTTATTTTATTTATGGAGTAGGCTAGTGGCTCACTACTGTGCTTACCTGTATGTTTGTTTTACAGAGTGGACTAGATCATTAGTGATAATGGCTTTTTTCCCCTTTCTTTCTTTCTTTCTTTCTTTCTTTCTTTCTTTCTTTCTTTCTTTCTTTCTTTCTTTCTTTCTTTCTTTCTCATTGTATTCCTTTTTCGTTATGCTCGATGGCCAGGTTTGCTCTCTTGATTGTGGAACGTTGCTGCTGTGTCTGATACATTGCTCCTGCGCGTGTCCCAACCGGTCGTGGTTTCTGTTAGCTATTAAGGGTAAAAGCATACGTGTTTGTTTTTGGATGTGTTATTCTAAACTAGGCCCGACTTGTATGGGTTGATGCTTGTATTCTCACTATATAGTATAGGTCACTAGTTAATGTGCGTGTGCTTTGAGCTTGGTTATTATACGTCTTTTATGGGATTTGCTTTCTGGTTTTATTTGGAGTGGGAAGGTGCCTATGACATCAAGTTGATTATTTATTTACAGCCTAAGACAGATTTCAGGTGCTTATATCCTTTATACAGGATTTTTGTATCAGTACATTGTTATTTGATTAAATAAGACTTATATTTGTTTAACTTGTATTTATTTGTTTTATCAATGTGTGTTTTAAGATTTGTGGTTTAATAAATGTGTCTTCCTTTTTTTTTAAATCTCTATTATGTTGTCACTTTGATCACCCCAGGTCTAGATATTGTGACATTTATAAATAAAATGAACTGAACTCGCCTTGTCCTCTGATTCTGTGTGTGCCTGAGAAGTGTTTGTGGTTGCTGGGGTAGTGTTCCACAATGGTCTCCAGGGAAACGCCGCTAGCTTGGATCGGCAAGTAGCAGACATAAGTGGAAGCCACAAGAGTATATATAAAGTACAAACTGCACTGTGAAATGCTTTTGTAACAACAGGAGACATTACAAACTGCCCCAGGAAACACGCCGAAAATGCAGCAGTTTACACAGTTACTTCAGTAACAAAATTTCATGAAGCCAAAGGGTAAAAAAAAAAGAACATTAAAAACAGGAAATGAGTTCATCAGTTAGAAACAATGTACTTTTGTGCAAAAGTGAGTCAATGGGGCTTTTCTTTGATGTCTGAATTTCACGGATGTGTTTAAATTCAATGTTGCTGTGGCTACTCTTCAGCTTCAAATTCCTTATAGAAAATTTCAGGAGCAGAATAAAGATGCATCAAAATGCTTTAGAAGAATCATTAATCTCCAAGGGTTTTTGCTCCTTGCTGAAATGCTTTCTTTTAATGGCTTACTTCTTACTTCTTGCCTTTAAATACCAGTGGCATCAACACTTGTAACCTGTGAAATAATAATCAGAACATACATTGTCTACTTCTATATTTCATACTTATGTATACAATCAAGTTCTACATTTTAAAATGTCAATCAAGAGAGATTTTTTTTTGAGCTATGCTTGTGCGTGTGCGTGTGTGTGTGTGTGTGTGTGTGTGTGTGTGTGTGTGTGTGTGTGTGTGTGTGTGTGTGTGTGACATCAAATGACCATGGGAACAAGAAGCATGGCAAGCTGTATCCATCACTATCAGGAAGCCATAACACATTCCAAGACCCAAGAGAAGGCCAGTACAACTGATTAATAGATTTAGCTCATAGCAGGCCATACTGAACTCACAGTACATATCTATGAGTGTCTCAAGGGAGGGAAGTGGAATCATCTCTGAGGTTAGTCTGACCCGATATGCAGGACCTGCCTGCAATATTGCATTTGCTAAACTTGTCAGCTAAAGAGTAAACGAGATTATATGAGTCTTTCAAGGGCAAATGAATTATCAAAAGGGATGGGAGGGGCACCTAGTGGCACATAAAGAGAAATATAGCAAATTAGGAAAATAAGGGCAAGCCAATCATAAAAGACAGCGAGTTAGGAAAATTAAAGCAAGCCAATTAAAGAAGACAAACATGCCCCGCCTGTAGAGAACCCTGCAGGGTATTTATCATTGCGCACCACCGTGAGCCAGCCAATGTTCACTCTCAAGACTGACCTCCTTTGGTGCTAAGATAATTTGTTGCAATAAAGTTCATTTTAACTTCAAATATTCGTTCTGCTAATCCTCGAATCTTTGTGGGAGAAGGTAAAGAATATTCCACAACAACCCTGACCTCCATCTCTGGCACCACCAACAGCACAATGCTCTTCCTGAAGCTCTCTCTACTCACTTGTAAGTTTTATCCATGGATTTGACACTAATCCATAACTCATGCACCTCAACAGGAGAAGCAGTAATCAAAACCTAGCTACAGAAAACTAACCGCACATTTCATGCAGGTCACTCTACATCCAACAATGCAAGACTCCTTGATTATAAAATGTTAGTATTAATATTTTAAGGAAACACTCTTGCATTGAATGCTATCATAGGATAAGGACTGATTTACGATCAGTTTAGTCTGTTTCACAGGTTCTTAAAGGAGTGTCTCTCTTTGTCTTACAGTGCTGACTGTAGCTCCCGGCTTACTTGTTTATGCAGGTAAAATTTAAATACATGAATGTAGCTTAAAGTCAAGCTAACATTTCATCTTGTCATTGGCATGGTCCTTCATTACTATTTTCATCATTTATTATTTTGGGTTTTTTCTTTCCTATTGTATGTGCAATCTTGTATTTATTTATTTTATCAGGCCACAGTATCAGACAGAAACTCAGCATGGCTGAGTTCCAGATGGTCTTAACAGTTATAACAAATTTATGCACCTGTGTATAATTTAGTTTTTTCAGAAAATGGAGTCACTTATGGTGGTGTCCATCATCTCAGCTGTCGTGATCTTAAATGTCTAACTGTCAACAGTATTAAAATTCTGATGACCAGGAGTGGTGCAACAGAAACGTGTTTGCACTACCATTGGGAAATTATGAGTGTTTTACTCTGCCCTCTGATGATGCCATAGCCATCCATGGCCAGGAGCCTGAGAGAGGGAATGTGACTGCTCACTCTTCCCTGTCAATTACAACAACAATAGCCAATAATGGGTGTCTGTGAGCTCATGCATCAGAAGTGGGCGGGTAATGCTAGCCTCTGACTGTTACTCCTCCCCCTTATGTTACTTGAGCTGCAGCTTCAAAAGATGCTGCAATTGGCTGTGTGTGACTTGGAGGTAGTATGTAAGTCCTTACCATCCCTGACTGGCAGCTGTCAATTGATCATTTACCACAGAAATGAGTTATAAAAGTAAACAAGAGCTGAAAACATATTCAGAAACCAATTGTCTGTGCAATACTTTCTGCTGTGATTTCTGTCTCCTGCAGAGACGACCGTTGTGTCCTGTGGAAGTGATGATGCTGCACATAAGTGTGGTTTGTATAATTTTTTTTTGTTGTTTAACATGTACCTCAAAGTTCTGTACGATTCTTGACCAATATCCCGCTACTTCCAACAAAAAACAAATACAATGAAACTTGAGTAATGTAACCTAAACTAGAGAAAATATTTTTCAGAAAACTGGAACATTTAACAAGAATTAGACAAAAACTTCTGCTGTGGTTTGTGTATCCTACAGAGACCACTGTGGCCTGTGAAGGCGAAGATGCTATCTTAACATGTGGTTTGTACAGACTTCTTTTTAAACATCTATCTATAAGTTAAACAATGCATACTTTCAGATAATTACCCAACTAAGTATTTCTTATTTTTTTACCTCATACCTGTAATTAAGTTTATGTAATCAATGTAATGATTATGTAAGCAAACCCACTACCACTAACTAGACATTCATGCTTGCGAATGCAGACCACACCTTAACTGTAGTGGAGGGAACAAACTCTGAGACCTTGGGCTGGAGTTCAGGGCGACTTTTGCTTTTTACCACACCATATCTCACTTTGTCTAAAGAACTGAGAGAGCAGTTCAGGAGATGAGGAGAAACACAGAGGTGATGGTGTGGCTGTAGTGCACGAACGTTACCATGGAGATCAGAGAAGAAATTGGGTATATATAGGAAATTACACAGGAGGAAGGAATTTAATTTACAGTCTTTCTCCCAAACCTTTACAATTTATTTAGATGATAATTAAATTTTAAGCAAACTTGAATAACAGTGGTTTAAAAACCAACCCATATTTCTTACAGTACAGTGTTTATTTTTTGAACACAGCTTATCTATGTGTACATGCTTGGATTGTAAATATGCCTGTTTTTTTATGCTAAACTTCAATTGCAGGAGCTGGTGTTTTAAATATCAATGGTGCCAACTATGGCAGAGCTGATTCCACCACTTGTTCAAATGGACGACCCAGCAATGAACTCAACAAAACTGACTGCTGTGCTCCTTACACACTAGATATAGTTACAAACATGTGAGTCCAACTAAAGTTAAAAGTCTATAAGTATACCCATAGTACTTTTACATTAATTTCTGAAAGATCAGTGGAATAACAAATAAAAACCCTCACTTTTTTTGAAAATACAGCTCTTACTGTGTAGAAAAAAGTGCAACAAAACTTTTTAGTCCTTGACCATCAGGTCAAAATGTCAATGCAATCCAAGTGAATGTTATTTGATAGTAATTGACCACAGAATTAGAAGGACAAAAAATACTTTTCAGTAAACATTAACGGTCCAGTTCCTCATTCGTTTTATAATTCTGCAACTTTTTTCCCCCTCTACAGGTGTAAAGGCAAGAAGAGCTGTGTTGTACCTGCCACAAACTCTCTCTTCTCGGACCCCTGTTTCGGCACCTATAAGTACCTGAGCATTAAGTATTCCTGCATGGTTCACAGTGAGTTTCACTTTTGTCATCACCCATTTGTATTTTTAATGGTTTCAAAACTGCACATGTTACTACCAAAGTAAATTTGACCCCAGTTACAACTGTTTAATTATGCTGTCTCTGCAGATTTTCTGATGAGATTCTAAACACATGCATTTAAACTTTGTAGCAACGTGCAAATGAATGAGCCAGATTGATATCTGACTGATGTAAATAAACAAACAAAAAATTGCAAATCTGCCCATATCTTGCTGTTTTCTTAGAGAAAACTCCAATTCCAACATTTGTGCTTTGTGGTGGATACTGGACGGCCACGTGGTGTGACATGATGTGTTTGAAGGGGATTTGGTTGTCAAATGTTGCTTGGATGTGTGGTGTAATATTTGCCTAAAATGCATCTCAGTCCAGCTCCTGAAGTGGTTTGAGCATAGAAATTAAAATCTGTTTTAAATGCATCTTGGGTTTACACCTTTTATGCAGATAATCCTGATACTAAAGATGCCTGAAACAGCCAGGTGTAAATGGGTTCAAATTTCATGTATCTTGTACTCACTATTTAACCTGTGATCTCCTGAGTACTTTCCTGTTGCTGTCTTCAATTTCTCTGTCAATATACCATTTTTTATTTCACAATGCATTTAAAAATGTTGCATTCCTCCTATTATTCTTGTAGTTTGTATGCCTTACCAACATTCAGGCTGTTAATGGTAATTTGTACTGAATGAATGACACTTTCAGTAATTTGTTTACTAAGGACATTGTGTAGTCTAGTTCATCACCTGCCTTACTGCCTTACAGCAAATAGCATTTTGTTTTTTTTGTTTTTTAATATTAATATTATTATTATTTATTATTATTATTAATAATAATAATAATAATAATAATAATAATAATAATAATAATGATGATAATAATAATAATAATAATAATAATAATAATAATAATAATTTAATTAGGGCCAATATATTCAGAATACATTAAACATTGTTGTTATTTTACGTGAATTCTGTGTCATACAGAGGCCTCTGTGGTCTGTGAAGGGGATGATGCTGTGTTACACTGTGGTTTGTACAGCCCTTTTCTTCTAAATACATACATATTTTCAGACAATATCTCACTACTTCTACCTAATGATGATCCCTGTTTGGACATATACCTCTGTTTTATGTGATCAAGATGACAATATCTCACTACCGCTTTTAATAACTTAATAGTTTGAGGAGTAAATACAAAACTGAAATATACAGGAAGAAGGAAGTTACTGCAGTTTTTCTCCCAAATCTTTATGACAGTTTAGATACTTATTGCATTTTAAGGAAACTTAAGTAGTGGTGTTTTCCAAACATACACAGAATTCTCTCAATACAGTCTTGATCTCTGAGCATTGTTTACATTTTTTTTTCAAATGGAAAAAAAATATTGTGAATATAGGTATGTGAATATAGAAGGTTTGTAGTCATAGTAACCTGTTTTTATTATGCTAAACTCCAACTCTAGGAAGTGGGGTTATAACAATCCACTGCGCTAACTATGGCCGAACTGATTCCATCACCTGTTCTGCTGGTCGACCCAGAAACCAAATCACCAAAACCGACTGCTATTCCACCAAAGCGCTATCTGATGTTAGACAAATGTGAGTCCAACCAAATATAAAAGTCATGCCTATTGTACATTTGCATTATTCATTCTAGAAAGTACAGATCTTATTTTATAATTGCATTGAACTGCCAACACCTAAACATTTTCGTCCGTAACTATCATCAGTGCAAAAGCAGTACAAATGATCTAAGAACAAATTTCATCCAAGTGGATATCATTAAATAAGAATTAACAACTGAAATAGAAGGCAAAAAAGCATTAAATATCCAGATACTTCTGTTTTTCCCTCCACAGGTGTGAAGGTAAAAGCAACTGTGTGGTACCTGCTACAAACTCTGTCTTCTCGGACCCCTGTTTTGGCACCTATAAGTACCTGAGCATTAAGTATTCCTGTAAAGTTATTGGTGAGTTTCTCTTTTGCCATTAACCATTTATACTATTCACTGCTCTTGGTTCATCATTGAAGTGGCTTGGATCGTATTTACACTTGATCAGTGATGCACATTTTGTTTGTAGTTTTTCTTGATGAGATTTTAACCACATGTGTTTAGTTTGCAGTCAGATGTATCTCTGATTAGCCATATTGAAATCTGATTGGTATGAAGCTTGAAAAACACAAATCTTCTCACAGATTTCCATTTTCTTGGAGAAAGATGCCAACAGCAACACTTGTGAATCCTGGTGAATTCTGTACGGTTACATGGTGTGACGTTGTGTTGGGAGAAGTTTTGATTGTCAAATGTGATTCAGACAGATCAGTGTAAACTTGTATAACATCTGGCTCAAACCACATCTTCTTAAATCCATCTCAGGTTCATTTACACCAGGATTTTTATGTGGATAATTCTGATGCTCAAAACTCCCAAAACAAAACTTCATGTGGTCAAAGTGTCATGGGTTACTTGTTCTGTTTTGCTCACTTAAGTCTATTGCTGATTGCTTTTGCAAGCCTATAGACATATTTATTCTACCATTATTTAATTTGTCATTTAAAATGATTAGTTATAACCTACATTTATGCTGTTTTATGTTTTATTCAACATATACTTTACTTGTGTACTTTATACTGTCCACTAACAGTCATACCCTTGTTCATTTGTACAGTATGAATGACGCTTTCAGCTATTTGTACTGTATGGACACTGCAGAACCTCCTTACTGCTACTGACTGCTCTTTGCTTTCTTACAGAATAACTCAAGGAATTCCATCTTCTTCCCTGGTGTCCTCTTCTATCTGCAATGGATTCAGACCAAGTTAAAATATGTAACCCCACAGTGTCCTGTAGGGTTACAGGATAGTAGGGTGCAGAATGAGTGTTGATGCCCATGCTTCTGTTCTCTGGGATTTGCTAGTCCTGTGGTCTCTTCAAAGGCTAGTGGAGATGCACATTAATAATAAAAGCACAACCTGAGTGAAGTGTGTCTGCCTCTTGCTTGACCTCTTGCACACAGGTGTCAGAAAGAGACGATCTCTGCTGTGATTCAGTGAAGAACCAGGCAAAGCAGAATGTGACCAGTGAGATCTATAAGGTCATGGAAGCAGTGATGTGAGGTCAGGACACTGAGACACTGGTGACAGAGGTGGAGGTGACCAACCCACCTTTGGAGCCAATTATAGTTTGGAGAATATTTCAGCGCTGAAAAAACCCAGCAGAGTAAAATGATGCAGGACAAGGCTGGTGTTAGAGGATGGTACAGTTCAACCCCTCCACCTAGAAAGACCTACCTTGACTAGCTATAACATTTCTAAAATGCAATTTTTCTTTTGTAGCCATCTGCAAAAATATCACATTTCCAAAAACTTTATTATGAGTCAGCACTTATACTGTAATTTCAAGATTATCTATATATTAACCAGCTAGCCTACTTGGGATATAGCTATAACTGAGCAGCAAAGGAAAACCACAATCTTCACTTTGGTTCAAGCCAATAAATGACTAAGTGAAGGGCAGACCTGGCAGAGGAGCTGGCTGGAGTGCTTCAATGAAATTAAAGTGAATCAGACTAAATGCAATAAAAATTAGTTATTTTTTGACACTGTGCACGTCTGAAGTCTAGAACAATCCCGCATGCCACTGCAGCACCTAACTGTGCTGTTTGTTGGCAGGTGAAGGGTGTTTTCACGGACTGGTGTGTAAACTGCCAGCCAGACCCCCTCTCTTCCACCGTGGAGTCAGTCACTTATGGACAAGCGAGCCTTGAGCTAGGCTGGTAGTAGGAACCTGTGGGCTTATATAGTGGAGAACAGAGGGAACAAGCAAAACAATGCCTGGGTGTGCAGATCACTGGGACACGGGCTTTGGAAGTGCAGCCTTTTACTTATTCAGTGAATGTACAACACACAAGCCATGATCCCACCTTCAAATCACTCACTTGAAATATGGACCAACTGTGCTACATTGTTTTCATAAAACAAGCAATACAACACAGCACAATATAGAAAGTTATATTAACAGATATGAATTGTTCTACATGCGTGTTTAGGTCAGTCCATTTTACCATATCCTTTCTAATAAAGGTAGAAATGTTCACGATATATGGATAATGAGTGGCATCACAGTTCCTAAAGATTAAAAAAAAACATTTTTTTAATCCTTTATTCCAAACTTCAGACAAATGTTGTAACACCAAATCAGAAAGATGTTCACTGGTTTAAAATCTTTATTTAAAAAAAGTTGATGACATTTTAACTGAAAGTAACAAAGGACACATTTACATACATGCAAATTAAGGAAAGGACAGCTAAACTCATACAAAATGACATATGCACCACACCCCCATCCTCTTAGACCAACTGCCAAATGTTCATCTGAGTAGAAAATTGGTATTTAAACTTAAAAGCCAACAGAAGCCTTCCCACATAACTACTTAGATCATCTCCATCAGAAGATTTTTACACCAAAGGGTTTTTATACACTTGCAGTAACAGTGCGAACCACACTCTCATCTCCCCAACCATCCTGAGTAACCCTCAGAGGAATCACTCAAGTCTAACTGCAGTGAAAAAGGCCCAGTGTCGTCTACTCGTGTGGTACAGTAGTGGAGTGGAAATGGATCCTGCTGCTCCACCTCTCAGAGCTTTGCAAGGGAGGAGGTGAACGTGGAAAGTTCAGGCTGTCGGGAGAACGGTGCTTCTTGAGGAGTCAGATGATTTTGACTACGGGGAAGTACTTGTGTGCAGAGAAATCGAACTCAGGAAGGGCCTGAAAAATGATATGCAGGAAAAAATTTTAATTTGACTTTGTGTTTTTGATGTTCATGTTTTTTTTTTTTCTGTGTTTCAGCAATAATTGCTGACTTCCATGATATATTAGGGGAAATACAGGCGGCTGATAAGTAGCGGCCAAAGCTGTTGCCATACCTTGGTGTCCTTCTTGTGTCCTCCTGCTAGCAGCTTCATCACGACAATGTTGGGTTTGGCCACTTTGAGGATACGGTTCACCTAGACCACCCCGAGAGTGATAAACACCAGAATGACACAACGGAAACATGCTTTCCATCTTTTGTAGTTATAAATGGCAGTCTACCATGAAACTGCCTGGCAACCAGGGAAGATCTGCCATTTTATGCTATAATTTTTACTGAGTGTTAAAATAGTGTGATACTTCTACCATTTATGTGTTTGTGGAAAAGGAGTATCACCCAAAATGCCACAGTGAACAATTAGCCATTAGCTTCCAGTTACTGTTAGCCTTGTTAACATTTTGGTTTATATTGGAAGTGGACGCTGGTCTTGCCTCAGCATCAGGGCTGCTGACGTTTTCCAGTATGAGTTTGGCCTGCTGGAAGTGTTTGCTAGCGGCCGTGTACAGGTCAGCTGAGCGCGGCGGGGGATTATACTTCTTCAGGTCTGACATTTCCTGCCCGGAAACAAAGAGTCAATCAATGACGCCCAGTGTTTATGGTAGTCCAGTGGCTGAATCTATGGTAAAAGCAGCAGTGGGGTTTGGGGTGGAGTCGGGCAGGGGACAAGGTACCTTGAACTGGATGTAGTGCACCGGGGGGGGTGTGACCACACTGTTGAAGGGGGCGAAGCGATGCTCGTAGCGCACCTGCTCGCTGTCCAGCTCGAACTGAGGCTTCCGGACCTTACCGTCCATGTCCAGCGCAATCATAGTCTATACGGACCAGGAAGAACGTGATCACACTGAGGTGGTGCTCACCTAGAAGGCTGGACTATAAAGAACTTTGTTAGCAGGACAGTGTACAAGCTTGTGTGCATCACTCTAGGAGAATTTACCTTGTACATGCCAGCACACATGTTCTGGTAGGCCTGGCTCATGGTGATCTCTTTGCCCAGGGGACGAGCTGAGGAGGGAGCAGTCAGCCAATCACAATCACTACACGACCTCATACATGAATCATTTAACCTCACTGCCAGTTCTCCCAGAGTGCTACCTGATTTTCTGACCCCGGCCCTTTCTACCAACCAATGGGCTGGAGTCGGGGGCGGTACCTTTCTTCTTCTTCTTGCTCTTCTTGCTGCTGCGTCCTTTCTGCTGCTGCTCCTCCACGATGCGCTCCTCCGCCATCTGGGAGCTGTCGGCCCTGCTCAGTGTCGACATCAGCCACGCGTACAGGAACTCGGAGAGGTACCTGTGCTCGATTTACACACAAAACCACTCACTTTACACACACATGCCTTACAAAAAGCCACAACTCAACCAGTACATTCAAGGAGTGAATGGCATGGGTGTGGTGTATGGGACTCACCAGTAGATGTAGTAGTACTAGCATGGGTGTGGTGTATGGGACTCACCAGTAGATGTAGTAGTACTCATGCATGCTGTAGAGCTCAAGCTCGAAGCCGCTGAGCAGGTAGTGGATCATAATGTGCAGGTTGTGGTAGAGAACCCAGGTGCCCAAGCATGCCAAGTGCTGCCTCTGAGGCTCCAGCTTCATCAGCAGGCCGTGCAGAGCCGCATCTACCTTCTCAGCCTTGACACATCCACATCATCATCATCAACACTGAGCCACTAACTCAAGTAACAAGCCTAACTCAGCAACTACAAAAGTAGCCTGACGTCAAGGAAATGTAACTGGACATCGGCTACGGGACAAAAGGTTATGCAAAGGTGGATATTACGTTACACACACACACACACACACACACACACACACACCTCGTCCTGCAGGGTGGCAAACTCTTCCAGTATGTGGCCCAGCTTGTCCCTTTGACGGGCTCTGTTGTGGCCGTGAATCTGGATCAGACTGCAGAACGGCTGGAGACACAATACAGGACAACAGACATCTCAGTTGTACTGTTTTCCTCTCCAGTTATCATATGTCTAGAAGTGCAGTTATTGTGCATTATAACAGGTTATAGTGGTGTAATAAGAGGCGCTGCATACCCGAGAGCAATGAGTGACAAAGGAGTCGATGTAGTCTTTGGCCTGGTGGTTATTGTACAGAGTGCACCTGCAGAAATAAGTCCAGTTAACATGAGACAGCATGTTTTACACATACTCTCAACACATCACTGTGAATAAGCAATTATACTGAGCAACTATCAAACAGACACCCACTCATTCATCCACCCACCCACTCATTCATCCACCTACCCACTCATTCACTCACTCTCATCCACCCGCTCATTCACTCACTCTCATCCACCCGCTCATTCACTCACTCTCATCCACCC
>JAOYMR010000015.1:3893714-3909287 GCA_025802075.1 Tenebrosternarchus preto
CGTGGACAGGGAGATGGACGTGGACAGTGACACGGACAGGACGGACTTACAGGTGTCCGATTTGAGCAGGCTGCTAGAACTCCGGAAGTACTGCGGGTTCTCAATCACCGGGATCTTCGTCATGCCGATGATGACGGCGTCGGCATTCATGTCCGAGGACGAGGGCGTGTTGGAGCCGTTCGATACGTGATGAAGGGGGCTGGCAGAGTCATCCTCGTTGCTAATGACTGACGATGGCCCTGAGGAAAGAGAGAGAGAGAGAGAGCAAAGAAGTGGAAGAATGGCTCGTAAATAATATGGCCTATAAAATCAAATGACTCAACATACTTCATCCACTCATCAAAGAGATGCTTGAATTTATTAAAAGATGGTGGGCCAAAACAGGGCATACCTGCTGCTTTGTTGGTTTGTTTGTTTATCTTAATGTATAAGAACAAGAAGACCAGTCAGTTCTGTTTAATGACATGCAGTTTCATTTACAACCAGAGAACAGTTTATGGACAAACAACACTTTATAGACAGACACCACACTCACCTTTAAAGCAACATTTTTAGCCATGTTACCTCAAAAAAAAACTGCTAAGACCAACACTCAATGAAACATAAGAGAACACATGTGCATGAGTTCATTTACATAGCGTTACATGACTCAGGCTAGCTTTATTCCAAACGGCTGAAGTAATCCTGCTAGAAGAATGGACGCTGACTGAGAAGAAAAGAGCCTACTCTGTTATGGCCTTGTTTACTGCTGCTAATCAATATCAACTTCAGCACCGATTCAAAACCTAGTCAGACTGTAGGAGGGTTCTCTCTCTCTCTCTCTCTCTCTCTCTCTCTCACATACACACACACACACACTCACACACACTCACACTCACTGGAAACATGTTTAGTAATTGAAATCCCACACAAGACCCTTGATGTATTTTACTGGACGGATGGAGAGATTTATGGCATGATCATCGAGTGAGCTTAACTGAGGCATATCTCCCGGAGGGGCTCAAAGCAGACCTCATCTCTCTCTCTCTCTCATCAAGGTGACAGAGACAGAGTGCTTCCAGGTTGCTCCCTCTCCCACATCCCACGCCGGAAGATCTGCAGCTCCTCCATGTAACGCAGCCAAAAATGTTGGAGCGCTTCATCTGTGAGGAGTTCGACTTGGTACGAGTGCTGGTCTTTAGTAGGTCATTCAGAGGAAGAGTTTTTAATAAAAAAAATTAAAAGTGGGTACCGTGACACACAGTGGGTGGGTCTTACACACCACAATCCAGCTGAATGAATCATTCACTGCTTGAAAAGTCAAAAATACAAAAGGCTGATTTTACAACATTTTTCAGAAACGTTTGCAGCTCTTTAATAAGTCTGTGCTTCTGTGACTGGAACTCGGTCAGATAAGCACAACTGTGAGAAATGTTTCCGTGCTACTTTTGGAACAGAGGAACCCCAAACAATACAGTAACTGTCTTTCACACACGCACTAAAGTAATACTACACTTTAGAGGTCTTCGCTGGCCCTACTGACTGAAGTAATGCCAATCCTAGCCCTAGCCCTAGCCCTAACCCTAACCCTAACCACTTAAGAGAAAAGACACATCTCCTCTCATTTTTCAAACATGTATTTCTTTTAAATGAATGTTGACATGTTGAAGACTAAAGCCAAGTTAGTACAAGAGTTCACACATGCATCAGCATGCATTCACAGATCCCAGGAACCGTTCAGGAGAGCTTGCTCACATAAGACAGACCTCTTAAAACCACCAGCAATCACTTAAAAAGACAGTCCTGTTGCAAAAGCAAAACAATATCGCTAGCTGAGCAGGGGGGTGCCATTTAGCCAGTCGGATATTGACCGAATATTCTATTTTTGAGCACAGGAGACGTGCTTAACTGCACATAGCATGTGATGACAGAAACACCCAGGTTTTGTCATTCAGCTCTTCGTCCAAAGCGAATGAGGAAAAAAAAGCCCAAATTCCTCGCATGAGGACAGAACGGCAGTGGCCGTTAGCTAGGATTGAACTCCTGACATCTGGAAACATAGACTAGGTCTGTGGCCGCTGAGGCGTCTCCCCCCCCCGACCCTCCCATCCACCCTCCGGCGGTCCCAGCACTGAACACACCACCCCGTCCTCCGAAACCCCAAAACAACCTCCGCCAAAACTGCTTATGCTCTCATCCCCTCTTCAAGCAAGTGTTGACAGCGACAGTATCAAGAAAACATTCCTTAGGCTTCTGTCGGCGATAATCTCTGGAGCGCGAGCAGCCCCTCCCCTCCCTCCCCTCCCCCGAAGAACGACCTGTCAGCAGACGCCGACGCTGCGGGAGCCCTGGCGGTGACGGTCACGCTCCAGCCAAGGCCCTCGGACTCCGTCTCCACCCTGCGCCGAACTACAAGACCCAGAGGGCCGTTCTGTTCTGGAACGCAGCTACACTGTTGCTGGGAATCCGTGGGAACACAGACAGGAAGAAATGAACATTGCAGATTAAAAGATGGAATGGAGTGTGTTGTTTTTTTAAAAAAAAAAAAAAAAAAAAAAAACTGGCACAGAAATGAAGAAGTAAGACTGTTCCTTAGTAAGCATTTAAAAATCTTCACATAGATGCATTAAAAAAGACTTTACTTTTCCCGTATCAGCCATAATAAAGCATATTCCTGTTCCTGTCGCTCACCTGACAGGCCAGATACACCAGGTGATGAGGTCATAGCCCAGGGAGCACACATACCGTCATGCTAATAAAGCAAAGCACTATGGGTAAGAGAGTCTTCCACAGGCTAAAAATGCACAGAAAGAAAGGAGAGGCCTGGGAGGAGCAAGAACACCGTTGATATCAGCTCTGATCGAACCTGCGCTAGCCAGAGCGTCGCATCTGGAGAGAGCTGAACTGGAAATCAGAGCTCCGGTGTGATGATACGGCCCTCTCACAACGCTTACCAGAAAGACGAGCACCTGTAGACTGGCGCCGCTGCCTTGGGTAACTGACACGCCCAGAGTGCTTCAGAGGTGCGCTAGGAGTCAGGCTGAGCGTAGTATGAATGATTCAGCGGTAGAAAATGGGGCTTCTTTTAATTGGTTACTGAAAGGCATTGTTGATGGAGTAAAGCGTGGATCAGGTTTCAACAGAAAGCCTAGATGGTACCGATCAACTCACATGACTAAATGCGCTTCCAGAACCCGTATGCCAGGGAAACCTCTCCCACACACACACACACACACACACTGTGTGACAGGTGGTCTAAGCTTATGTCTGCAGTGAAAATCGTTGTAAATGCAGTTTAGCTGCAGGTATCAGACTGTAGTCGGCTGTGAGGGCGAAGGGGTGAATCAGGGAGAGAGTGATCGGCAAAGAGAACAAGAAAACACAGACATGGAGAGATCAAGTGCTTATGGGGGAGCAGGGGTCATGACCTCACCTAGCCTGAGAGCCTTGGGCTAAATGGAGGTCAGGTCATTCTATTGATCCACTCTGTGCTTAGGGCCCGAATAAATGTTGAGGGTCTGCAATGATTAACAGTTACCGCTGATTAGTCAGTCACAATGACAAGCCACACACAGTAATCTCGGTAAATTCATTTTTCATGGTGTTAATGGATTTCCTTCTGACTCGTATAAGCCAAAATCACAATATTTAATCTATTTTATTTAAATATCAATAAGTGTAAAAGGTCACACATGATCAGATGTTCTCGTTCCATTAATTCACTAACTCACTCATTCATTTTCAGTTATATACAGACATTTTTTGGTCACATTTAGAAAGCAAATATATGCATTCGTGCACAGAGTGAAAGCGATGTGTGTGTGTGTATGTGTGTGTGTGTGTGTGCGTGTGTGTATGTGTATGTTTGTGTGTGTGTGTGTGTGTGTGCGTGTGTGTGTGTGCGCGTATGCAGGCACGTCTCCATCCGGTAAGAAAACACGACCACCGCCGAGTTTTTAAACACTTGTTTTCTTCCAGCAAGCTCAGAGGAAGTGAACTATTGATCCTTGGAGCCAACGAGGAAAGAGGGATGGAGGGATGAGTTGGGGAGAGGGAGTAGATCAACCGTCTTTCCGGATTGGATTTCGGTTACACAGCAATATCGCGACCGGGGCCCTGTATGGAGAACAGTCGAGCCAGTACACATGGAAATGAATATCACATTCCCAAAAATAACACAAACTGACCCCCCCCTCCCCCCCTGTTTAATGCCTGATGCTATTTTTTGAAAAATAGCTCTCATCTGATCAGATGACAGAAGACCTGCTTTCTGGCTTCTGAAGGTTAATGGCTGTAGACATAATAATGAAGGAGAGTGTGGAAGGGCTTAAGTTTCTCACCAAAAGCGTTGATTAATTTTTCAGGCTACGCTAACACCGTGAAGATGTCACCTGATAGTCTAATCACAACCTATACACCTGGACATAGCTTTCATAAACAGTCCTGCAGAAAACATTAACTAGGAGGAAAGAAAAAGTGTCGTCAACAGCCTGAAAGGCCCGGACCATGCTCACGCAACAACGAGCTTTAGCCAGCGCTCGAAAATGCGCGAGTGTTCCGTCACAGCGTGTAAGATTAGCTTGGCAGAGCAAACAACAGTCGATTAAGTTGTGGCGCAAGCAAACAAATTGGACCGTTATGCTCAAATCCTTTCAACAAAGAGCTCTAAAATGGGACTGGGAAGAGCTTCCCAACTTGGCCTCGGGGGCTGTCCTGCGCTCGTCACTCAGAACATGGTTGAGCTGCTCAGCACAGACTTGAAAAGTGGCACACAGGCGAAGTTCAGTGCAGAAGGGACCTTTTACCTCAATATTCTCCTTGTCTCCCAAGTTGAAAAGTAAAGCTTCCTCAAAATCCAAAATAAACTAACATGAACCCACCGCAAAGTTGAGGATTTAAGAAAAAAAAACCAAAGAGCTGGAAAAATAGCAATGTTTTCTCTGTTCAGAGATCACGTTTCATCCCCTCCCAAAAAAAGTGGTCCTGAAGCATAAAGTAAGCATTAAATATGAAACAGCTTAAACTGACCTAGAATCAGATGAATCAGAGTAGCATGAGAACAGATAATGCAGCACCAGATTTTCATATTTACATAAGACAGCAACAGGAAACAATGCTGGTGTTAGGACAAACTTGTGTTCAAACGTTTGTAGCAGGTTGGTAACAGTGCCTGGCTTTACTGCACAGATAAACATTCCTGTGTGTGTTTTCCTCACATGTTTCCACACCATAGCAAACCTGCCACTAATGTGTTCATGATTCACCAGCTACATTTGTCCAGGTTTTCAATCATCCATGTGGCACCACTGGTAACGTTACTTAAGAAACCAGAAGGGTCCCCAGACACGCACACACACACACACACATGCACCATGGTGCTCAGATTTCTCTAATAATCCTGAACCCACATGGGATCGCTCGCTCACACACACAAACACACACACACACACAGATTCCTAATTAAAGACTGAACCAACTAACAAACACAGTGGCTAGAGCAAATGTTTTTTTTACACTGGTCTTTTATAAATCACTGTGCAGCACACAACGAAAAGAAAGAAAAGCAACGTTGTCTTTGGGGGAAAAAGAGAGCCAAGGAACTCAAAAAACCAAAGATGCAGTGCTTTAGTGTGTGTGTGTGTGTGTGTGTGTGTGTGTGTGTGTGTGTGTGTGTGTGTGTTGGCAGGATAGCAGAAAAGTAACAGAATTCCTCCACTTCTGCAGAATGGAAGGAGAGAAACGTGTTTGGAGCACTATACCTGCAGTGAGAGCCTGTGTTCCACACTTCCTAACAGCAAATGAGAGGCCCTCAGAAAACGTCAGTCAGGACTGACATTAGGGTTTCAAAGCAATGCATTTTATTCAACAAATTTAATGTCTGTCCTTAAGTCTCAAGGGTTTAAACAGATTAAATGTTGACTTATCTTTTATAAAAATAACCACAACAAAACTCTCTAAGAAAAATGTACAGTCAAATCTGAATGTTTTTTTTGTTTTAGAATTAAAATCACCACATCTCAGTACAGCTAAAATAATGCGCTATATAAAAATAACATTTTAAAAACAACACGTTTCACACTCATATTTGTGAGTCTACCATTAAAATTAAATCTGAATAATCAATATATATTTTTTTTCAAAGTACAACTGCACATAAAAACAGCTTTGAAAAAGAAAAAATTCACAACGAATTTAAAGTGTCAACAGCCTGAACCAGAGTCTAACTGTAATGCCTACTGTAACAGACCCAATCGAGAAATAACCCTATTCCCCTTGATTTTGAAGTGCAGACAAAGAAAAACAAAAACCACAAAACGTACACATCTACCATAGACAATGACATTCGTTAAAGTGTCCTTATACACTGTACATGTGTGTGTGTGAGTGTGTGTGTGTGTGTGCTTTCACCATATGCGTGACTTTCAATGTGTGAACAAGGGAAAACCAAAAGCTACATCTGCTATGTTTCATTTATGAGGGTTTCCATTAAGACACTGAGGCTGGTGCAATGTCACTATGTGTTTCCTCCCAGGATCTTTTAGAAGGTCCACTTATCCACCGATCCGGATTCTACCTCCCATAAACGGATGTCCCAGTACTGCTTTCCATGCTGCCACAGCAGGGTGGAGACTGGAGGGTGCATTACTGGACTACAAGAATGGGAGCCTCCATTTCACAGCCAGTGATAAGTCACCCAAGGGGCTGTTTTAGCATTTGCTGGCTGCTGATTGGCTGAAAGTCAGTAGCAGCTGGGAGGAGTCACAAACTTGTCTATTTTGTCCCAATACGATCCATATGTAGTTCAGTCCAGTTTGCACCATTATGACTGAAGACAGTTTTATCGCACGACCACTCCTACCGGGACGTTATGAAATAAAACAAAACCTAAAAAAGATACAACAAAAGACACAACAGAACATAACACAATGAAAATAACAAATACAGCACAACATAACAATAACACAAAATACCAAGGAGCTCTAATAGCTGCCATGAACTAAAAATATAAATAGATAAGGTGATATAACATAAAATACAACACATAACACACATAAATAATATAAAATATATAATTTAAAAAATGTTATCATTAAAGCCTGCAGAAATGTTTTGTCCAGAATACTGTTTACACCCCCCGAATATTCCTACTATTCTGATAGAAATTTCTTCTTTAATTCATATTGATAAGAGTAAAATGTAACTACTAGAAATATGTGTTGGAAAGGCAGCTTTAGGGAGTTAGTAGAGCTGGAGTGTAATGAAGCAGTGTGATAGCAGAGAAGCTGAGCTTTTATAAGCAACTGGTTATCACATTCGAGCATGGTTACACTGGGCACGGTTACACTGGGCACGGTTACACTGGGCATGGTTACACTGGGCACGGTTACACTGGGCACGGTTACACTGGGCATGGTTACACTGGGGGTCGTTGGGTGTTGGAGGTCATTGGACGGTGGTGGTGGAGGGGCCGTGGGGCAATCAATGGGGGGTCTGGGACTCTGGAGCCAAAGGACAGGGTCTGGGAGAGTGATGTGTATTGTCCTTGGGCTGCCTGATCTAAAGCGGCATTTCCCGTAGCAACAGCAAGAAACACAGCACACCAACGGACTCCCAGGCTGCGATCGGCACTGATAAACAAACAAACCTCCCAGCCATAAAAAACTAAATTAGAGCGTCCCAACGTGAGCCGAGGGCCTGTGTGGAGACACGCCTGCGCTTCTCAAGCAGGAGGGGCGGATGTCTCCAAACACACTCTCGCCACACACTTGCGTGCCTGAGAGGACAGGCCTATAGAGACTGAATGCAAAAACCCCTCATACACACACACACACACACACAGACGTAAACAGACTGGAGATGAAAGCACAGTCTACAGCCGTCCCACAACATACCACACACCTTCCAACTCCATCCAGGTCTCAGACAGTGACCAACTGTCCAATAGTTTAGTCTCTTACTAATATGTCTCAATAGTAGAATTCTTCCCATAACCTGTTCACATAATAATAAGCCCAATTTAGTATTTTTAAGGTTAAAATCACCACCGTTTATTTATATAAGTTTTAATTCACAGAGACGAATGTAAACCTGATTCCAGTTAACAGAAGTCAACACTGGAAACTTCTGTGGGCAGGAGAAATGCGTTCACAGACATGCACGCCTTCTTTTCACCTGCAAAATGTCTATTGAAAGCATAGCCTCCATTTGATATTTTTTTTACTTGAGTCTGAATAGAACTTCAGAGGTGTGTTTGTGTGTGTGTGAGAGAGAGAGAGAGTGAGAGAGAAAGAGAGAGAGAGAGAGTCCATGTACGTGTCAGTTTAATCAAAAATGTGATATGAATTTGTAAGGATATGAAATTTCTACACTCCTAACTTAAATTGTTCTTGGTCAGTTTTTCAGATTCAGAATAATCGCTACGTTAAACATTAGTGTGAAATGTTAAAAGTGTGAGAGGCTGTCACCATAAACTCTTTTAAAAAACCAAAAAAGATCCACAGCAATCTAGAAGCCCCCCAAAAAACAGAAGCGATGCTAAAATGTTAACCCTTTACCCTTATAAAATACCCTTGTTTATGCATAGAAGCAGAAAGAGTAAGTATTCTGTCACCCACAGAGGTGCTGGTTTAAATCCTCTGCAGGGCAACATAGAATTACTGTCTGTAAAATATCTACTTTCTACTGGAACCTGGTACAAAGTGTGAGCTCCAAGTTCAAAAGAAGAGAGGAATCGTGATGTATGTTACCCTGGTGCAACGCATATTACAGCTTGGAGGCCCATTTGATGTCAGGCAAAGCCACTCTAAGCAAAGTGAGCCTGCATGAAGCATAAGAATCTTCACCTTTCCTACTATGTAAACAGTGTATGCTGTGTGTCTCTGTACATGTATGGTAATATGTATTATGTAAAGCTATGGAGTGAGATGGAGGAGTGTGTGAGCATTACTGTGTGTGTGTGTGTGTGTGTGTGTGTGTGCGCACGCATGTTTGTGTGTGCACACTCCCTGCAGTTTATGATTCATACTTTGTAGGAGTGATTCATTTTTCAAGTGCTGGAGATGACGCTCGTTTCTATGACAACAGTGCATGTGGTGGGCAGGCAGGACCCTTGCTAACAGGCACACACACACACACACACACACACACATACACACATGCACACCCTTTGAAATCAGAGTGCAGTTTGAATGGCTGGAGGAAGTTGCAGTTTACTGATAACAGTATTCAGGGCTCTGAATCACTGCTAACTGCTGGACCCAGGCGACCAATTCCACCAGCGACTGATTTAGCCACATTAATACTTCACAGTCCACGTGTAAGCAAGTATAAAATGAAAACAGCACCACCAGTTTCCTGGCTTCTGGGAAAGTTTGCTGAGTTTCTGCCAAACTTTTATTTCTTAAAATGAAATAAAATCTCTGGTCCATAAACACACTGAGCAAAGCGCAGTTGTATATGGAAAATACCACTAAACTGGAAAAAAAAATCCATTTGCCTTTTTAAAAATAAAGACTTGATTACCAACTTCAAGGTGCAATACTGTGTAAAGCTCTGGACCTGTGTGGAGCTTCTGTGCTCCTGAGACTGTGCTGCTAACAGTGCGGGTCACAAAGCTCTTGAGCCTCCACATCTGGGTGGACAGATCTGTGGAGCAGGTGAAGACAGGAAGAGGGTGCACTGAAGGAGGAAGTGGTTTTCTTCAGTTCCGAGTGCTGAGCCAGTGTGGGGAAGATACTTCTGACCTTGACGAGCACCATTGATTTTCAGACCAAAAAAAACATACCAGAGAAAGCTGATACCTGACCTCTGAATCATTGATAAGCACAAGGTTGCTGACTCTGACTATCTCTCTCCATGGCTCTCTCTCTCTCTCTCTCTCTCTTTCTCTTTCTCTCTCTCTCTCTCTCTCTCTCTCTCTCTGTCTGTATTTTCTGAGGAGGAGGAGCTGAAAGCCTCAACACCCCCATTTCCTGAACCTAAAGGCTACAGTTTCACCCCTTTGCATCCTTCTCTTCCATTCTCACATGCTTAAAAATCCTGCTTGGGTCCACAGCATGCTTGTGTGTGTGTGTGTGTGTGTGTGTGTGTGTGTTTTAAGTCAGAGCAAGGTCAGTGCGTAGAAGCTATGCTTTAAAACAGCAAACTCACAAGAATCGACCCTCAAGTAAACCTTTATATTCATTAGCTTATGGATTTCGTCCTTGTGGAGACACAAGGGCACATGGATACACACATAATGTGCTATCCAGATCACACAGTGTGAAAACGAGGCTCTTAGGATATCGAATCCCACACTTCCGTATAGAAAAAAAAACATGAAACAATCACACACACATTCATAAACTAACCCCTCTCACATGTATACACACACACACACACACACACACACATACTGAACCCTGCAACAAATACCTCATCAGAATCCCCTCATATCTTCTCCATTCACCCCACAGAAACCACAGTGGAAGGAGGAAGAGGGTAATGTCACAGTAACGCCGAACAGGTTCGACAGAAAGCAGTGCGGTAGTGATTAGCACGTCAGTAACTACTTAAAACCTCCTTCAATATAAGAGAGCAGGAAAAACTGTACAGACAGTAAACAAGCAGAAGACAAGCAGAAGAGAGTTTTAAAAGAGAGCTTTAAAACCAGACGGGGCAGTCAAAGAAGACTCAGGAGGGAGTGTTAAGTGATTAGTGGAGTACAAAGAACAAGATGAGGAACAGCCTGCCCCCCCCCCCCACCCCCACACTGAAGCTTTCATTAGCAAGGAGCCACTTTCAGCTCGGACACAATGTCTCCCGCAAAGCCGGGGCCCTTAACGAGGTCCTGGCGGGACCAGAGGGGCCAGCTGGGAGATGCTTACCTTTAATTCCGAACTTGGAGTTGCGGCCAAACTTCAGGATGACCAGCATCAGAACAAAGCCAGTGAATGTTACAGCGGCGATTCCAACGACCACATACACCTAGAGGCAGAGTGAAAGGGGTTTGAAGAGACATTCCCACACTCCCACACGCACACAGCCGTTTCCATGGCTGCGGTGGAGATGTTTGTTGAGAAGTACTGATGTGCTGTCACTGCTGAAGTGTAGTGCTGAATAGCAAACACCTGGTAGCTCGTTCATTAGATAAACGTGCCAAATGAATAATCTCTCTTTCTCTTACACACACCAACAGACACACACACACACACACACACACAAAATAAACCATCTTACTCACAGCAACTCGATCCTGAGGTGGTTCTATAGGTGTGTTGTCTGTGGGGGGGGGAAATGACAACTTGTAACTGTATACATCCTGGGGATAATTTGAAATACACATTACTTCCTTTTGAAACTATAATGAATGAATCATCCGCAGTGCTATTCTGAAGTAATAATCCACCATGCTAATCTGAGGTAATAATCTGCTGTGCTAATTTGTGAGAAGGAGGGTATTCATACCTGTGGGAGGGTCTTGAATGTAGGCAAGTCACCCAAAAAGGGAAACAAGATATGAATTTAATATGGATGTTTAAACTATTCACTGTATAACAACTACTTGGAATGACCTGTGTTAGGCATTCATAATACTGCGTTAGGCATTCATAATACTGTGTTAGGCATTCATAATACTGTTTCCAAAAGACAATCACTCACCGTAGTACAGTGGATCTGTAGCTGTTGTATCTTTTGACATGAGCAAAAAAAAACAAAAAAACAAACAAGAAACTTTTCTCAGAAAATCTATTTACAACAACTGGCTTCCTCTTATGTGTAAGGTTTCAGAAAGAATTGCAGGAGAAGTGAACCTAAGACGTAATTTGCTCGATTTCCGAGCTTGGTGACTTGATAGCGTGGTGTTGCAAGCTCACCATTCCACGGTTCGAGCATGAAGTGGGCAAATATGGCCTTCCGATCCTCTCCATATGCATTGCTGGCCTGCAGCACGTATTCACCGTTGTTGATATGCGTCGGGCTGTCGAGCTGCAGGCAGCCGTGGTACTCGTGCTCTGAGTAGTCATGGATACGTGTGCTGATGAAGGTACCCTCCACCACGGGCTCTCCGCGAAACAGCCAGTGTAGCACAGGCTGTGGGTTGCCAGATACACTGAAGGGGATGCACCAGTGGTGATCCGAGATGGCGTCCATGAGCTTGCTAATGCTCGGGGGGACTGGTGATGTCAGGGGAATGGGGGGGGTGGGGGTGTTCAAACACACAGGGGGTATTACTCAATGTAAATACCATTGTTATGAACCTCAAAGTCAGTAACTTTAACAGACTATTCAATATGCTGTAACAATCAAATGCCATGATTGTGAATTTCCAGAAGTAAGTAAGGATTACAGTGTGATTTAAGGCTGATCCCTTGCCTCTGCATTTCAAATAAATTCAATTACAAAGCACCTTCACCTGCAGGTCTAATAAATAATACTGGCAGAGGTGCGGAGAGTCACGTCGCACATAAAGGAGTTAAATGTCCACGCACTACTGAGCAGTGTGTGAAACGCACCAGGGTTTCCGGCAGTTTGCACGGGCGTGCGCTAAACTCACAGAGCACGTTGAGCTGCACAGATGTCTCGTTCTCTCCTGCCGTGTTCTCTGAGCTGCAGCTGATCTTGCACTCGTGGTCTAGGGGCGAGAGACCAGACAGTCTAAGCTCCGAAAACTGCCTTGAAGTCACAATCTGCGAAGAGAGGGAGATAGAAAAATGAGAGGTAACGAGAGACGTGGAGAAGGGATGGAGGGCTGTAACTCGAACCGACGTATTATGTACGCAAGCTTGACAATAACAAACAAAGGTAAGGCAACTGAGTTAGCGAACACTCAAGAGATATTTTGCCATTAGCAGTTCGAAGAGTGCTGGCGGTTTCCAAGGCCTAACTTACACGGCAGCCCTGCCATCTTGCTGGAATTTACCGTATGGTTGGATGCGAGTCGGCAGGTGGTCCAGGTCAGGTTGGGCGTGGGCATTCCTGAGGTGCTGCAGGTCAGCGTCAGATCTGAACCCTCCATCAGGGGCATCTTCTGGGGACTGAGGATCACTGTGGGGACAACTGCAGAGAGACAAGGCTGACCTAAGAACAGCCCTGTGTCCCTTTGGGCACCTGTGCTCTGGAAATTTCTTAGCTAAACAGGCTAAACTGGTTCAATCAAGTAATTTCAGAGGCTTAAGTAAGAGCGGAAGGATTAAAGCTGGACAGAAAACCACTGCTGTGCAGGTGAAAGAAATATTACCCCAAAACGTTATCAAATAACTAACAAACATCCTAAGTTGATTATTTCATTCTATGCTCAAATCAGGTCATACTAATAAACCATCATTCTTTCATTAGACATGTTAGCATGTTTCTGAGCTAAATACAGTATAATACAGTTAAAAATTTCAACACACCTGATTATGCAAGATTTTCAGTCTTAGAGGCATTATATTCTAATGGTTTATGCCTACATTTTTTAGCCTATATAGGAATTAATTTTCAAACAAACAAAAAATAATAATAATAATAATAACAATAAAATTAAAAAGTATAATGAATTTTTAAATACCTCTTCAACAAATAGTTTTCATTAAGAACTACAGTGTCTCACCCTACAATTTTTCAACAAATGTGAGAATTTCTTCAACACATCATAAATGGTGTTTAATGAAGCTTGAAAAGAGCATGCACAGCTGTTACCAAAGGGAAAAGTGGCTATTAGATTTTTTTTTTTAACCAATATCAATATTTGTTTAACAGAGTATAATCACCTTTACAGTTTTTCTGCAAATGTTTGAATGCTAGCGTATTCCTTGAAATCAGTTGAGCAATCAGTCGAGTTAGAATGTGAAGAGTAGCTAGCCCATGTGTAGCAGCTCAAAATGACCTCAGCATTATCGTAGCATGACCTCAGCATTATCTTAGCATGACCTCAGCATTATCTTAGCATGACCTCAGCATGTGTTCTGGAGCAACAGTGAGCCTTGAACTATTAGCTCTGTGGGCCTTTGAACTAACTAAGCTGCCTAGGGAGTGTGTAACCCAATTCAGTACGAAGGACCTAGTTATTAAAGGTGAATTCACCTAATGGCTGTAATCTGCAGTAGTTACACTGCAGGATCTGTTGTTTTTCTTTGATTGTTCTTCTGCTCCATTTAAGCCTCAAGAACATTACTCATGTCTCATCACCCAGTATCAAATGAAGTGTCTACTCCTGAAGTCCTTTGGAATCTAAAGCACTTAAGCTGCTGTCATTAAACAACTGCAACTTTAATGAACAGCCCTTAATTATTAAAAAGAGACTTATTTTAATAGGCTTACAAGGCAAGAGCAAATCTGTATTTTAATCGAGCTTGAAGAGACTGTAATCTAAAGCCAGGTACGTAATGACACTAATGAAGCTATTACAACAAATCACTCGGACCTAGTTTGTCTGGAGTTTGTCCAGAGCTGCAACAGGAACAAACGTGAAACCAGCTGCAGTCCTAAACTCTGCACACTGGGATTCTGATGTCTGGGTCTGGAGTTGTCCCTCTCCGTGCCAAAAAAACAAAACAAACAGGAACGTCCCATAAACAGCTGAGTCTTACCACAGTTGGGCAGAGTGAGCCTGGAGAAAGACCTCCTCTCCCCCTCTTCCTCCACGCATAGCAGGTCAGCCACGTCGCCCTCCTCCCCTCTCCACTGCCTCATCCACATGTTCTCGCACGAGCACTGGAAAGGGTTGCCCGACAACATCCTGCGAGTCACACACAAAACCCACCAGGCAACGTGACCCATGGGTGCGGGAAAACCTGACAATGACCCACGTGACCCGAAATGCCCGACAATGACCAGTGGGCACAGCAATGCACTTTTGTGATGATATCAGACTCTCTAAGAAGTGCCTACATGTGCTGGGGAACTTGCCGGACGCCCACGGTCGCTATGGCAAACGAACAGACAGTTACATGAAAATCTGGTTCCGAAAGAGAGCTGTGACTCACAGGTAGGAAATGTTCAGATGGCGGAACGTCTTCCAGGACAGCGAAGACAGATTGTTGTCCTTTAGATTCCTGCACATGACAGTTAAGAGTCATCGCTACCAACAGGGCTGCATGAAGTCCAGTTCATCCAGCACATCTTATCCTTCTAAACCTCTTATAAACAGATCAAATGCTTTAAGACTCTACTTAGAAATCACCCTTCATTGGTCTTGAATTTCTTTATTCTCTTCTGTGATATGTAATCTCTCCTTAAATCTCAATTGTTTGTCATGCACTGGTAACAAGGAAATGTCCAGATCTGAACAGAGTATAAACACTCAGGAAGACATCGATACACTCACAGGTACTGCAGTTTGAGGTTGTTGTGAAATGCTTCACGTGACACATAAGTAAGCTTTGTGCTGGTCACCGTCCTGTTGAAGAATGAGAGAGCCCACACATCAGACCCCAGCTTCCACTCGCCACCCACAAGCAGAAGTAGAACTGCAGATTGCCTGTTCGGGTTACTTACAGATTTCTAAGGTTGCGGTAGTAAGTCAAGTCTTTATCGTTGATCGAGGAGAAACTGCTCTGGTTAGCAATATATCTGTCAGTGGTTAGATGAAAAGTGAAAGTCAACATTCTTTTGCTATATATATATATATAT
>JAOYMR010000015.1:3909630-3932638 GCA_025802075.1 Tenebrosternarchus preto
TATATATTACTATTTCAGCATATTAATCTATATTTACTGTAAGAAAGAAAGAAAGAAAGAAAGAAAGAAAGAAAGAAAGAAAGAAAGAAAGAAAAAAAAGAAAAACTAATAAAGAAATCAACACATGGACTACAGAAAATTCTTATTAAATAAGCAGTCACTGCTAAACTTTATAGAAAGTTAACAGAGATGGCTGGGGGACTTTAGTGTTCAGTGTCTCTGTTCTAAAACTCAGAGACACTGCACAATGCAATATACATTAGATAGCAACATGAGGAACAAGACAATATTCACAGTTTGTAAACAATTAAGACCTCCATTATTTTAAAACTTCGGGAACAGACATTTAGCTATACATCTGCATATATATATATATATATATATATATATATATATAAAACTACATTGGAAGATGGCTCTGGGTATTGACCATGACCATGACTCTTTATTTTAAAAAATCTGTTATCTTTATGCCTTTTTTAAGATAAAGTTGCAATTATGAGGTAGATGAACATGGAAATTCAAGAAGTCAAACATGATGGATTCAAATGGATCAGTTAGCTTATTAAATTAGAAACTCTTAGGAGAAGTGAGACACTCGCTCCTAAATTAAACAATGGTGCACTTCTTTACTACAATAACTGCGTTATTATATTTGTCCTGGACACACACACACACACAATTATATTACAATTACATTTCTAATTTGCGTAGCAATGGGCTACTTAATGTTCTATACTCAACAATTCGTTAAGGCTAGAACGATTTAGCTAACATTCCTAAACCGGTGCTGTCACTTCAGTTAGGGAACGTGTGGGGGCATTTTGCCACAAAAAATAGTTCCTATTAACATTTTTTTTTATTTCTGTGTTTATTCCATTCAAACATAATTGCAGACCTGGACAGACAGGTCACGCTTCTATAACTTTTTCTTATGGGGGAAGGGGGCGTTTCCCCCCAGTGGATCAGTGCGCACTTCAGTGCGGAAGGTTTTTGTATTAAAATTCCAGCAGTAATATAAACTGCAGTTGAAATGCATTCTCCGATTCATTTGTCTAATATACCAAATACAGATATTTTAACTACAGACAAAAATTGTGGGTAGGCTTTCAGGAACACGTACAGAATGAGTCGTGCTTATAAATCGTTTGGAGAGAACCGCGCTCGCGATCTCAAGTCTATTCAAAACATTCCCAAAACTTTTGCATTTGTTAAGTCTTTTAGAGAGCTCTGTTACACAATAATCATCTATGGTAATTGAACGACAGAATATTTAAATTCGCAATCAGGTCTACGTTTGCTATAGATTAGACGCGCGATAGTCTGCATGTGGACAGTAATATTTATCTGCGCAATAATACGGACGCCAAGGCAAAGACGGTCGATCCATTTAATATGTCCGAAAAATGAATAGCTGCGATTCCAAGCGGCAATCTGTATGTGAATATTTAACAAAGAGTTTTAAGCAAAACTAATTAAACGAGGTTTTTGTTTAATTTCCGTTCCTTCATGATTCTAGACAAGTTTCGAAAATGACCACTGACAAGAAGTTTATTTTATATATAAGGCTATATATTTTGCTGGTACACGTATTACTCAAAGGCAAGTTAATCCAAAGCACAGTAGAAACATGCATACTTACATGTCTGTGATGTTCTCCATCTCCGCATCTGACAACACCGGGAAAGCCATAATACTCCGCTCAGAATCCACACATGAGATCCTGACGCCAGTGCACGTGCAGACCGTAGGGCAAGCGGTACTGGGCCTCCATAACACGAGGACCAGAACCGACCAGAACCCCAAGGCGGCCATACCGAAGCCCCGCCAGACCAAGATCATTCCCGGTTCCAAGACGCCAGATTTGGGTCTCCTCGGTCGGCCGCGTCACGCGCGCACGCAGCAGAACAGTTGCACTTGTTTTTAGATCCTTTAACTTCTTAACGCGCGAGAAACGCAGAACGGATTGAAAATTCTCCTTGCCCCCTCTCTTCTGTCTCGGTCTTCTTTTGTGTTCCCTTTTAGAGCGGAATGTATTGAGGTCCGCGTACGACGTTGGAATAATAGATGTTATCCCAGCAGGGACAGAAAATCGTGAGCGTGAGATGACGATATGTTGGAAAGAACCGCTGCTGAACGAAAGGCAGCGTGAGCGCAGCGAAGGGGAGGGGGGAGGAGAGCAGGAGGGGAGGATATCATTAAAGCACATTATTGATTCTAGACGGCACATTATATAGCCAACTAACTTGGTGTTGCCATGCATAGCCTGATTCGGCAAGGCAATGACCGACCAAAAAAGAGGAAATCTTAACAATTCTGACTGGCTGCCTCCTCCTCGGGGAATTAAATTATATGTAACCTATAGATGTTGTGATCCCGTATTCAGTGACGCGCAACAGTGTCCATGTGACTAAAACTGAAAATGCCAGTCTACCATACGAGCATAAGTATGTCTTATATTGATGATTGGACATGTGGCGACACGCGCGGACGCATTGCGATGGACGAATAAGCAGTGCGTAGTGGGTAAAGCGCACAATTAATTACACGAATAAGGGCAGACATTCTGGCAGGTTTTGCTGACGCTCCTTACCGGTCTAACACTGTTAACCTCCGATGCCGACCCATCTCTTTTGTGACGTGAGATTTGACGCACAGAGCGACGGTACGAAGCGGAGTCCTGTATCAGGGATGTGGGGGTGTGGGGGTGTAGGGTGCGTGTGATGAAAGCAGGTGGCTTCGTACGCCGGGAAAGTATGTTTGATGCAGAAAGGAATTGTTCTTTTCTATAATGAAAGAAACGTATAGCGGCACAATCTAATTGAAAAACTACACCCTTACAGTTACGAAACTGAAATGGCTAACACGGAGCTAGAAAATATTGCATACTTTATATGTCACGAGAGTGAGGGGGAACTGGGTGCGATCGCTGGGAATTGACCATTTCATTAGTGGTTCTTATGTGCTTTGGGTGTAATGGAAAAACCATTAACGAGTAGCAAAGGGGACCATGCGCCTCTGCTGCCACCTACTGGTTTCAGTAAGCAAAATCCGTGGGTTGGTAAGTCAAACACTGGCAATATATAGCAATACTAGCCTTGGTGGCTGCTGAACCAACTTCGCAACTTTATTGGTGTAACATTAAAATAATGTGAAAGAGAACAGTTCAACTCAAACGCCATATGATCGGATTGATAGCCCCACACAGTTGGCATAAACTAACACTGTATACCACAAGCAAAACACTTCACATCATAAATCTTACTAGAGCAGCCCCCAAACCAGAAGATGCACACACACACATATATACATATACACAAATATACAAACTATGATGTCCTTTTGTATTAAAAAAATATTTTAAAAAGAAAATTAAATAAGTAAATTGTTCAATGCATTTAAAGAAAAATGTCAAGAATTAAAGGCACAACTGTGACTCATGCTTCCAAAATCATCCAAGAAATACATTTTGGAAAAACAACTTGCAGTTTATCAAAATGCCAATGTAAATGTCCAGCTAGTTTGATAAATCTACAAGCATTCAGTCCATTCAGCAGTTCATTTAGTGTAAATAACAGCTAAAAGCTGCACAGAATGTACAGGGCATTAGGACAAATCACAAGCGATCAAAGAAGCTTACAAATCATGTTTTGGAGAGGTTCTGGTTACTACACGTTCCTATTTATTCATCACTAATGATGAGGAATTGCATTTACTTTTTATTAAAAGCACACTGCCATGAAATTCCCTTAATGTATAATTCATATTTCTCTCCAAAATGTAAATATAGCCATAAGTGGAAACTCATGAGGACCAGTTAGCATTACTGAATTTAATACATCTGCATAATACTGACCAGCCTCCATGAGCCTTCATTGATAAAAAGCAACAGAAGCATTTACACCACGGGCTCGTGTATGTTAAGTTAGGACCTCCTCTGCATTGCCCTCCTCTGCAGTTCACAACACTCCCTGTCTGTGAGACGATCTGTTCTCAGGACCCTGCCTCTGCCAGTTGGATCCAACTGCACGATCATTATGCAGCACATATCTACCAGCTCCTTCTGACAGTTTTGTATCCCGGCATCCACCACACCATGCGTCGCAGGGTCCTTCCTCAGCACTTTAGATTCTGATGCCGAGAAGCCAATAAGTTCGGCCAGCAAAGTGTCACTCAGGTCCACATCGAGGTACCCGGTCCCGTCTGATATGGTAGCCGCGAGTTTCCATTCACCTCCACTGCTGCGCAGATTTCCAACAAGGGTAACAATGAAGGCCTGCAGTCGCACGACTTGAACGGTAGGGGGCGGCCAAATGCCAGCGTGCAAAAGACACAGGTAGTTGAGAATCAGTGTGTCTGCTTTAACCTTATTGCTGTGGTGATGTGCGGAATACTGTGCTCTGATTTCAGTACTGCTGAAGACAGCCTCATATCTGACCATCTTTGGCTCTGAGGAGGAAAATGAGTCTTCTGCACCAGCAGTAACATCTGTTTGATTTGAGGGTTTCTCATGCTGGCTCTTGCAGTCACTGAAGGGATCTCTGGAGGCAAAAGTAAGTTGATTTGCTCTGGATTGGTCTGGTCTGACTGAATCAGGCTTTGGAAGAGCTTGTTGTTCTGATCTGCCATATTCTTCCGTATTCAAAGCACCATGGCTGGGTAAAACATCTGGATCTGTAGGTGACATCATACTGTCCAACTCCTCCATCGGAATGTCATCAAAGTCCTCTGGGACATTGTAAAAGTCATCAGGAATGTCATCAAAAATCTCTGCCACATCATCAAAGTTCTCTGGAATCTCATCACGATCCTCATCTGGAGCAATGACAATATTTTGGCTACTCTGTCTAGAAATGGGAGCAACCTGAAGGGAGGGACTTAACCAGGAGGGCTTAGGCTGTTGGCCCCAAGGAGGGCCTGCTCTGCTGGAAGCTTGCAAGTTGAGGGTGCTACCACTGCTGTCATAACCACTGTCCAGAGTTCCCTCTGTCCTTTCTCTAAGCTGAGGTTCCACTACAGCCTCTGCACTGGCCAGGAGCTCCTGGTCATCTGGATCTCCTCCTGGCAAATGGTTTTCCTCAGGCAGCCTTAAGGTCCTACAGAGCACTTTGGCTTGAGAGTGCCTCTCCACCAGCTGGTCCACTTCTCCACCCAGAACCCTCACATTCTGTGGTTTCAGCAGCAGGACCCCTAGGCGTACCATCACCCTGCCCACAAGCTGCAGCTTGGTGCCTGGGGGAAGGTCAACGCAGAGGGTTGGGATGGGCTGGTATTCCATGCCCTCCACGCTCTGCACCCCGTCCGTGAGCTGCAGCATCAGCATGCGCGTGGGCCTCGCTTCCCACGACCTCTGGGTGGCCTGAGTCACAGCGGTGACCTGCTCATTGGAACAATCTGTTCCGCGAATGCGCTGGAGCTGGGAGTAGGCCGGCTGGCTGACATCCAGCAGGGAGTCCACCTGAAGGCAATAGCAGCCATCCAGTTCTAACTTCTGAGCCCCCGAGATGCCAGCAGGTAGGACAGGGTGGGCTAGGTCGCGGAGGTCCGTGAGCAGCCACTGGTCCAGGACTTGCTGGTTGAGCTGGGACTGGGGCATGGACTCGCTGCCCGCTTCCTCCAAGACCCATTCCAGACAAGCATCCAGCCAAGTTTGCGGTACCTGAATGTGCCAGGTGGAGTGCAGCCATGTGTGGGTAACCTGGGCAATACCTACTGCTGCCATCCTTTTCAATTCACCTGCCCACTGAACCAGTTCTCACTTCTACACATAAAAAAAACGGCACGAGTCATTTCAAATTCTGTTTCAAATTCATGCTTTAAGAAACTATTTTACCGTTAGAATTTAAAATTCACTCAGCTTGGTTGCATTTTTGCTTTTGCATTACAACCAGCAACAATGTTTTATATAGTTTATAAAAATAAAACTAACATTTGAAACTGTTTTATATAAAAAACATAAATCCAGTAGGAATTTTCCCCATTATTCGTAATTTCTATTCTAATCACTGAATAGACTCCTAAAGAAAAATCGTTTAAATGTCTATAAAGTTATGATGAAGAAAAGCGCATTCACATCATTAAAATTATGTTAAAATTAAGAGAATCATTGGAGTGTAGCAATTCGCTTTGGCTAGTTTGATCCCTCGAAACGGCCATACCGTCACAAATCGAGTTCACTAGCTAGCTAGCTAACAATTTTTCAAGATTTATATTTCAAACTGTCTGCTGCAACAGGCTTCAATACAACGCATAAACAACTTTAACGGCCTTTAACGCTTATAATAGTCTGGGAAAACCATTTAGCAAGCTACCTAACACAACTATCATTTTTCATTGCTAGTAAGTTACCAAATAGCATTAGAGGTTCCACGCCGTCAAACCAGGAAAACGTTGAGTGGAAAAATTAGGATTGACAAGTCATTTGTCCAATTATTATTGTTTTCTCCGCCTTTGGCGCAATCCTGACCTATCACATCGATATTCGTTATGGAGGGGCGAGCTCTCATTGGTAGACGCTGAAGCGGCCTTTTCTAGCTTTATGTGCGTTGTCGTTTATTAGGGGAGGAGGACTTCGAGCGCTAGATAAGGTTGGTTGCCATATTTCTTGTTCTCTGTAATAAATTCCATTATCGTTTGTATACATGATGAATCTACATTGTTAATTCAAATTTACTACTTTGTGTGTCTACATTTGAGTTAACTGCCCCCTGAATTCTTGTTCACCGACTATGAAGAGGAACCTGTGTAAAAAATGTTAACCAGCCATTTGCTAGCTAGCAGTCGTAGCTAACTAGCTACTGTTTATTTGTGTCTGTCGGATAGTTAGCTATCAGTATTTCACTTAAGTAACTGTGATTATATAACTAGCTAAAATAAGCTAGTAATATATCTAATTAAGTAAAGTCTAAAAGTCGTATTTATACCTTGAACATACTGTAATGATGCCCAGCAAGAGGAAGTTAGTTAGTTAGCTAGCTAGCTAGTTTGGCCCATCTATTGTTAATGAGGTAGCTAGCATGGTCAGCTAGCTGGCTGTCGATAGAAGCAAGCTAGCTTGTTAGCAAGCTACGTGTGTATATACTGACGAGCTAGCTACATTCTTGATGAAAACAGGGATCAATCGTTATTGTTGGTGGTTCGTAGCTATATTCATTTTGCGTTTGATGAGAACGTTAGCTTGCTAGCTAGCATAGCACGGCAGTCTTTCTCATAAGACCGAACGATTAACCAAACGTTAGCGTTAGCTACGTTAGCTGTCTCCCGGTCACTTTCGTTTGATTATCGTCCATTGTTGAGAGTCCAACGTCCTACCGTACTTTTAAAGCAAAGATGGCAATTACCTGATAATATAACAGGTACTGTGTTTTCTGCCAGTTTCCTCAAGACAATATATTTGACACCACGTTCTCGTTAGCTACACTACTTCCTTGTTTGGTCGTTTACAAGCGTCTCTTAGTTGAATATTACGATCGGGTTTTTTTTTTGTCTCGTAGCTACTTGTAGGTTATATTTAGGTCGTTTTAATGTGCTTGCAGGGCAGAGTAAGAAAATGAATCGGGTCCAGGGGTGTTTGCATAAACGACGCATTTGCTTAATTGCCCCACTCTCTGTAGGTTTTTGTTTACCTCCTTCCCCATGCACAGTTCTGTTTTTCTTACCATGTTTATATCTCCTTCAGGTTTACCCAGGAAAGAAAAAGCAGTTTGTCGTTGTTCATACTATAACTAGATAATGGAGACGGAGAACGACCAGCAGGAAGAGGAGACCACTTTCAGCAGCACAGAGAGTAATGGTGAGATTTGGGCCCATGTGCCTCTCACGTTAAAAGTACTGATAGTGGATCATTTCCTCCCTGTTCGTAGGGTCATATTTACTTCCTATTAAGGAAAAATAGACTTGAAATTCACTTTAAAACAACAAACAAATAAATAAAAATCTTGAGCCAATTCGTGTGTTTATTCAGGGAAGCGCCCAGCCCAGGACATGGATGAGGAGCAGGCGTATAAACGCTCGCGAAAGGCAGACGATGTGGTGGAGCTGCGTGTGCTGCTGCAGAGTAAAGTGAGCGACGTGTTTGCTGAGTTCCTCTAAACGTTTTTCTCTGGAGCGCTGGCATGTTTGTGTAACCGCCGGTCCCCTTATTACAGAACGCTGGAGCTGTGATTGGGAAAGGAGGCAAGAACATCAAAGCTCTGCGCACTGACGTGAGTACACAGCTGTTTGGTTTTTGGGACTTGTTACATGCACATGCATACAGGGGTTGTAAGCTGCAACAGGCAGACAAATATTGCTAATATCTTTCTGACAGTCGGATAACTTCTGCTAGTCCTCCCTTCTCCATAATTGAATGATCATGTCAGAAAAAAAGCTTGAGTCTCTGGAGTACTGGAAATCAATTTTAAAATCTTATACTCTGTGGTCATCAGTTGTGCTTTCATCCAGGACTCCGAAGTGTAGTCTGTAACATCTAATGTACTCTTTCTATGAGTAAAAGTATTTAGCGGCAAGCATTCATACACTAAAAGTATCTTATACAGGCCACAATACTCATTGCTCATTGCTCTCTCTTCTTGTCCTGTCCTCCATTCTCCTCCAACATTATGAGAGTATGAAATCACAGTGAAATTTTTTACTATTAAAATGTACTCCTCTTCCACTCCCTCTCCCCTTTTCCTTGTTTTTGTTTTTATTTGTTGTTTATTTTTGGCCAATTCCCATATTCTGGATCGACTTGTCCCGCCCACCTGCGTTGCCGCCTGACCTCCTGACTCCCTGGTTGGCCCTGCCCATAATCGTGCCCTCCCTATTGGGCGCCTTACTTGATTGACATCTGTGTGCTTGATTGCTCTGGGTGCTTGGCCCCGCCCCTGCAGTACAATGCCACTGTGTCAGTCCCAGACAGCAGTGGGCCCGAGCGGTACGTGCCACTCAGATACTCCAACCTCCAAGTACTATCAGCACTCTTACTGCCAATACCAGTACTGTTAACAATGACCTTCATGTGCCAGATACTCCCTACTGCCATAAACGACCTCTGATAAAATATGGTTACGATAGTGTCATGACTCTGTTTTAAGTGCAGTAATGTTATAGAAATTGTCTGTGCTGCCATCTCAGTCATTGACTTCCTCTCTTTCAGGGGTGCTATCTTTCTCCGCCCTCACCCAAGGAGATCAAAGCACCCTTAAAAGTAGTTCAGTTAGCCTGCTTGGGTTTTCCTAAAACATATTTGCAGACTATTAGTGAATCAGACTACTGTATGTTATTGTTTAGTTTGTGCAAAGAAAAGTTTAGTGTTTTAGGGTGAGGGGACAGTACAAAGTGCATAAATTCCTTTTCTCCTGTCCTGTTTGTATATGTTCTTGTGGAATACCTAAACATTGTGTGGTCTGCTGGTGCTCCCTGTCATGCATCTCCTCACCATTCGCTCTGTCTCGAGTTTTCCTGTCCATCTTTCCTCTAACGGTGAAGGAACTCCTTTTTACTTACTCTCATACACACCATAGGTTTTTTTTTTCCTCTCCTCTCTCCTTCTATCCCTCTCTCCATCTCTCTCACTTTCTTTCTTTCTCCTTTTTGTTCCCTATACTGTTCCATCCTCTATCATCAGAGATAAGATTTGCTGAAGCCTTCGAGTGCTTATTGCTCAGTGTGTCCCTCCCCCTCCTCGCCTCCATCCTTCCTTTTCAGGGAGTGGATGGAGCCTCACCCTTTTTTCTTTACATCCTCTCGCTCGCTCTCGCTCTCTTTCTCTCACCCACCGTGCCTCATCGCACCTTTTCCGTGCCGTGTCAGAAGCGTGAGGGAGTGCATGACCCCACTACTAAAGCCTGTGGATCAGTCCATTGGTGTGCAGCACAAGCAGGCAGGGCTGTGACGAGAGTGCAGGGTTGCGCCCGTGTGTCCAGCGCTTGGGCTAACGTCTCTCTCTCCTCACTCTGGTCTCTTCCCCGCACGACTTTCCGACGCGCCTGAAGGATCCTCAGCATCAGCGCGGACATACCGACCGTGGCCGAGATACTGCTGAAGATCATCCCTACGCTAGAGGAGGTGGGCACAGATTATTAATTTTATCCTCGGATACGAGCATCGATTGGCTGGGAGTATTCTGTTTTGAATATATAGTTGACCCACCTCCTTCTCATTGGTTGGGGCAGTACCAGCATCATAAAGGGGTGGACTTTGACTGTGAGTTGAGGCTGCTGATCCATCAGAGTTTGGCAGGCAGCATCATCGGTGTGAAGGGGGCCAAAATCAAAGAACTACGTGAGGTGAGGAAATCCGGCATCTTTGATAGAGTACAGGTCAGAAACACTTGAAAATGCTTACTTAAGTGCACTCAAATTTGATTTGATCTCAGAGCACGCAGACCACCATCAAGCTGTTCCAGGAGTGCTGCCCTCAGTCGACTGACCGTGTGGTGCTGGTGGGGGGCAAAGCGGAGAGGGTGGTCGAGTGCATTAAGACCATGCTGGAGCTCATCGTTGAGGTAAGAAGGTGATGGCCCGAACGCGATCGTCGGGTGGGTGATGCGTCAGAGCGTCCCTGTTCATATCCGCTCTTGTTTGCCCCAGGCTCCCATCAAAGGCCGCGCCCAGCAGTACGACCCCAACTTCTACGACGAGACGTACGACTACGGCGGTTACACCATGATGTACGAGGAGCGAGGCCGCCGACCGATGGGCGGTTTCCCATCTCGCGAGCGCGGAGGCGGCGGCGGCGGCTTTGAGCGCATGGGCCCACGCGGCGGCCGAGGCGGCGGACACCACATGCCCCCCAGCAGGAGGGACTACGACGATATGAGCCCACGCCGTGGCCCGCCTCCGCCCCGAGGTGGGGGCCGAGGAGGTGGCCGCCCACCCAGGAACATGCCCATGGGACCACCCCACCACCGCAGAAGGTGAGCGGCTTATTTAACCATTGCGAGCTTAAAGATGAAAGAATTGATCAGCCAACCGTGTAAGCTGCGAGTTCGTATTGCATCATGTCTGACTGTTGTGTGTTTGTCCACAGCGATGACCAGTATTCGTTCAGTTCCCATCGCGGGCACTCAGACGACAGGCGGCAGTAAGTACATTCTCATATTCCCCCATCTGGCTGACCACACCACATGTGCCAGTGCTAACCACACAGGCAACTATACACAAACTTACTCTAGAAAAGAGCTGGGAGGTACCAGTGAAAGAAAACCTAACCTGATAGTGCTAGCAGCTAATCCGTCTGCAGATTAGAGTGCAGTTAGAGTGCACCCTGCTTAGAGTGTTGAAGCTTCTCATTGCTTTTTCCGCAGAGGGGACCGAAGAGGGAGACCTGGGGATCGTTATGGTGGCAGCATGGTGAGCATGCTTTTGTTACATGGCTTAAATTAGGCCTGAGAAATTATCTAAATGAGGATAGTGTTGTTGTTGTTTTTTTTTTTTGTAGCTAGCATGTCCTTACACTCTGTAATGGGCAGATGGTCGAGCGGAGACAGCATAGCAGCTGCCTGCTGTTACCTGGCAACAGATTTGAATTGCCTGTTGCCATGGAAAAGGGAGAGAGATGGGTTGAATTTGCTGCAGAAGGCATTGGTTTATTGTTAGCTGGCTAAAAATGGGGAGTTTGAGTCTTCAATTGTTGTTCTTTCTCTTTGCCTCTGCAGAATGATGCTGGATATGGTAAGCAAAATATAGTATGTTTATTTTACCATGAAGATGATCTGCTTGTGCATCAGTATGGGAATGTTAACCATCTGTTGTGTGTGTTCTTGTTTTCTAAATGAATATTAGACAACAACTCGGCTTGGGACGGCTATCAATCTGGTAAGTCTCCAGGACCTTTGCAGTCTGGTAAGTTTCTGGTGACTTCCAGTGATTACAGTTCTCACCATTTTGTGTTTGTGCTTCAGGTGGGAGAGGTAACTATGGTGACATGGGAGGCCCAGTTATCACTACACAAGTGACAATCCCCAAAGATGTAAGTACAGCAGTGCACTTCCACAAAATGATACAGGGCTTGGGTGGGTTTTTTTTTATTTCTATATTTTTTTGCTGCACTCAGTCACTCTCTCTCACACACACACACACATACACACTAGCTGGGCTCATTTGCGTGTTTGTTCTCAGTTGGCCGGCTCGATCATCGGTAAGGGAGGCCAGAGGATTAAGCAGATCCGCCATGAGTCCGGAGCGTCGATCAAAATCGACGAGCCGCTGCAGGGCTCCGAGGATCGCATCATCACCATCACAGGCACGCAGGACCAGATCCAGAATGCGCAGTACCTGTTACAAAACAGGCAAGTCCTGCCCCCCACGCCCTGCTCTTCCTCATGCACTCGTTTTTCCTGCACACACTACTTGTATTAAGCCACATGCGTGCGTTTCTCTAAAATAATTTATAAACCTATAAATGTCTGTGTATTGTGCACAACTATTTTGGTAATTCATTAACTACACAGTTTATGCTTAAGTCCTACATGCACAGTAATGACTGTCTTGTTTGCTTTGTTGGGAAAATTGCAGGTGCTGTAGACTAAATGAATCCTCTTGTAGAATCAGATAAAACACTGCTTTGGATAATGCACTTGTTTCACCTCTCTTGACATGCTTGGTTATTTGGTTGTTTGAAAAATCATTTTTAATTTCCCCCACAGTGCTCTCCACCTTCTGGGACACCGTGACTAACCCTGCCCTGGCCCCGCCTCTCTCAGGACATCCCGCCCACTGCAGCTCCACCCCAGCTCCTCCTCCGAGCCGCTCTGCCGGACTGCCACCTTTTGCGCTACAGCCATTGCTATTTTGTGTGACGAATATATTTGGTTGTTCCCTTTCAACATGTGCTTGAAAGATTTTCAGATATTTTCAAAGCTTCTGAGTTATTTTATAATTTTTTTTTCTTTGCCTTTTTTTTTTTTTTTTTTTTAATTCTTGATTGTGTGACAAGGGGCATGTTTCCAATAGTTCATCGACCTGTGTAGATTTTTGCTGGATGTTGGTGTTGCAGGTCCTCCTTTGCTCTTGATGAACTGCTGCAAGCATTTTCTGTGTTTCCTCAACCAACCATTGCAAGTCAATCTAGAATGTACACAAACCTGGAATATTTTTATTATTTTTAAAATCTGCTTAGTTTCTCTTACCAAGTTGGGGGGGAAAACCTTTATTGGGATGTTGTAGAGAAAATTATATGTAAATATCCAGTGATTTATATGGAAAAATATTCAGTATATTCAACAGAATTCCCTTACCGATTCTGTCTGTGTTGGTCTCTCCTGAAGTAGAGCTCCAGGCTTTAGAACAGCTCCTCGTTAGCTACTGTGGAGTCTGGGAGATGTGGTCTTGATGTTGGTTCTGTATCTTTTTTCTCTCCAATTGCTGGGTTTTTAAAGCCCAGTATTTATTGAATTTGCTCTACCTCTGGAATTTTTGTAGGTCCGCCACTCTAAAATGAGGCCCATCGTGTGTGTTTTGTTTTAAGAAAAAAGTGGACATGAAGTTGTGCTTTAGATTGTATTTTGTGTCGAGGCAGAACAGTAATTTGGGGTTTCCTCCCTTTTTTTCTTTCCTATTTTATTTCAGTTTATTTTTTACTCAACTTGTCCTTGAAGTTCTTCACCCAGATACATTTGTAGAACTTGTCATTTGTCAGAAATAATAAACGATATGCCAGTTTTTTATGAACTACTTGTCGACTCTGTCTTACACTAGGATAGGGTGGAGACATGAACGGCTAATTTCCGAATTTTAAACGTTTGATAGATCGAAAATACATTAACTTGGGCAATGAATTTGTGTAGATGTACTAGATACAGTCGGAGAAAATAATCTGATGCGGAATGTGGGAGTAGTACGTTATAAACTTTCCAAAACAGTTCTCGCTCCATTACAGTGGGTGGCAGTGTTCACCGTTCTTCAGTCGCTTACTTACGGAGAAGAGAAAATTATTTTTGAATGCATGCACTTTGGTCTATCGTCTTGGGCCGATATTCGCGTCAAAGTTTACAAAAATAGTCCTGTATTTCCTCTGCGCTTCGATTTCGGGAGTATTTTGGAAACTCCACTTGTGCAACAGCTTGTCATCTTTTATGGTGTGTATAGTTTAAAGAGGTTTAAAATGGAACCTGTCAGAGAGATTCAAGAGATACGTTTTTAATACTAGGCTACTTTTTGACACGAATGTATGACTAACAAAGTGCAGAGCAAACATACTCAAAACGTTATAGGCCTTTAAATGGAAGAATTTCAGCTAACCGGTCTCATTTCTTTGTGGGATTAAATAAAATTGCTTAATGGAAAAATGACTTGGACAACAGAGAGGAATTCAAGTCTGTATACACTACGGACCGATCTTAAGGTGGACTACTTCAGATCAAATAATGAGGCTAAAGTTAAGGCCTACCATTATTTGGTCCAAACTTTAGCTCTAACTAAATATTTACCTAATTAATCTCAGTTTTTAGTTTGTTCCTTTGGGTGGATCAGAGGTTTGGATTTGTTTAATGGTAGGAATCTGATCCTAATACATTGTTTGATGAGAGGTATACTATTTCCTTCAGTATCCATAACTGCAGTATTTCATAAATGCTAATGCTGTTTGAAGTTGATTATCAAAAAGAATCTGTCTGCTACAGAATGGAGCATCCACTGACACCTCGAGATTCAGGCCAATTTGTGGCTGAGCAGAGCCAGGACGTGTTCGTGGATGAAGAAGGTGTAGAGAACGTAGCAAAAATCCTCTATGGGCTGAAAGACAGTGAGGTGTTCACAGCCAGCGGTTGGAAGAAGATGAACCCCCTGGCTCCCGCTCCAGACACAGACCAGGCAATCAACTGGGTGCTCGTGACAGACACCATGAACTTCTCCTTCTGGCCTGACGAAGAGGACCAACAGTGTGAAGTTTTTTACAAAGGAACTGTCTACAGTGGATACATGTCTCTGTGTGCAGCCATCACCAGGGCTATGGATGAGGGTAACTAGCTTTCTGTAAAAGACAGTCCCATAGTTAACAAAGTATGGTGCACCTAAAGTAGTGCACTGACATTGGTGATAAATAGAACACAGCAAACGGTTCTCAAGTTGAAAGCAGTGGTCATAACTGCTTTACCTACTCTGCCCACTGTATTTCTTGTATTAAAAATTAAAAAGTTATATAATATGTGACTGTGCTATTGAATGGATTTGCCTTAGGCTGTGGAATAGGTTATGTTCTTTCTGTCTTCCCTTTAGGTGTGCCTATCACAGACCCTGACTTCTTTTCTCGGATGACTGAGGCAGAGCTGGGGCATGTGCTTCAGTCAGACAGTGCCACCCCCATGCCCATGCTGAAGGAGCGTCACCAGGCCCTCACCGAGGCCGGCCGAGTGCTTCTGCAGCATGGTGGATCTTTCCGGAACTTCATGAGCCCTGCAGGAAATGATGCTGAAAAGATGGTGCACCACATTGTGGAACATCTTCCATCATACAGAGATGAGGCCACCTATGAGGTGTTCATAATTACTGTGATTTGTCTGGCATTACATTTTTAGTTTAGCCAGCTTATAGTAGTCGACCTGACCAAGAGAGAAATCCAGTTTCATTATCTGAAATATCAGACTAGGCAAAAATTTCACTGAATAGCTTGTGCCAACTGGGCACAGACTAGATCCACTTGGACCCCAGGAACTGTATTTTGCTCATTTTACATTTGTAACTTTTACATCACAGGGCAAGAGGATTGCCTTTTATAAGAGAGCTCAGATTCTTGTGGCAGATTTCTGGGGAATTATGGAAGCAAGAGGAGAAGGAAATATACCCAATTTGGACTACCTGACCATGTTCGCTGACTACAGAGTACCGCAGGCCCTCGTCCACTTGGGGGCGCTGCGCTACTCAGACACACTTATGGAGGCACTGAAAAAGGGTGGGTGTGAAGAAATATTTATAACCAGTACCACTATCCTAAAATGAAAAAGAATGGTTTTCTTGGAAGAATATTTGTTCTCTCTAGCTCAGACCAGCTGGTGCAACGTTTTGCAATTTTCTACATTAAGATTTCTGAAGCACATTGTTTTTGCTAACAACAAGCCCACAGTCTGGTGGAATAACTCAACTTATTGTACCAATTGTGTATCCTGATTCTTCTATCTTTTTTTCTAGGCGAGTTGTTGGTTTCAGGTGAAAGGAGAGAAGTGGAAATTCGAGGCTGCTCTATTTGGTGTGTTGAGAGAATCAAAAATCACTTGTGGAAGATGGTGCAAGAGAGAGACGAAAAACGCTGTAACATAAACTCGGCCCTCATCGACTTTTATTTGTGGTCATATGCAAAACAGTGTCATAAAGAGATGGCTCACGTCCCCATACACCATACACGTTGTATATATTATTGACCTGGACTCAGCATTCTGAAGAATTGCCCTTAAAACGATTTTTGATGCTGTCTATGAAACGCTGTTTGCTTTTTCACAGTGCTTGAATTTTATTTTCTAAATAAAACTATAAATAACTCGAGAGGAGACTTAACTTACTCAAATCCATTTGTCTCTGTAAAGGCGTATTTCGAAACGCTTTGGCTACTACTTATGTCCAATCCGGCCAACGTAGGGTTGGCTGCAGACTGCGCTTGCAAAAAACAGCGGCTGAACAAGACTTGTAAGGTGAAAGTTTATTAGCTAGTTGACCTATACTCACTGAACGTTTATTCGTTAAATTAGGCCTTGTCTTTGAAGCTGGATGTGTTTACGAGGTAGAAAAATGTAATGCTAACGCTGACTTGATATATGAATGTGGAATAGTGTAACGACGCAATTAGCCAGCCAGCTAACAATGGCAAACTGTATCGGCTAGCTAGTGTTAGCTAGTTTGAAATTGTGTTGCCATTCAAATTGTGAGAAACTAATTAATGATTAATCTTTTTAATGACAAAACCAGCACTTTGGGGATCTTGCCTGCAGTAATGCTGGCTACTTTAAACGGACAACATAACAGTTCACCAAGTTGACCCATATTAAATGGTTTAAGGGGTTGGTTGGCTAGCTCGCGAGTTACGTAGTGCTAGAACAGTGATTTGTATAGCTAGCTAAGACAGATAACAACCTAACTATAATGTATCGCCTTCCAGACAATAACGTATTGTTTTATTTCAGTTTTACCGTACAAAGTACCACAGCTCGCAGTAACTTGCTTGTCACATTACACGTTTAGCCAGCTAGCTAACTAGATATGGGACATAATTCGCATACGTTAGCACAAACTAGTCGCCCACTCTTTATAATACCAGTGAATAGCCCATTGACTCAGTTTAATGTATATTGCGTTTCATTGTATTTGCAGATATACAATGGCATCCGCATTAATTTCAGTTCCAACAACGGCGTCACGCTTCGCTCTGCTGCAGGTGGACTCCGAGTCGGACACGGACTCCGATGCGGGGAAGACCAAAGGGGGTCGTGACGCTGCAAAGTCTCGCTCAGGGAAGTCTCCCAGTGAGAAAAACAATCAGAACAACGAGAAAAAGAAAGACAAGAAGAAACGAAAGAAGGGGCAGCAGCAAAGTGAAACAAACGAGGTGACTTGGCAGAAAGAAAGAAGATATTGTTTAAGGGACTTCAACCCGCGTCGTCAACGCTAGGGAACCGCGTTACTAACCCCATAACTTAAGGTGTCCACGCCTTTCAGAGGTGGACTTTTTGACTGTATGGCCAAACAGCGCTGCCGGTAGTAGCGCATTGTCACTGATGACAAACAATTTCATGAAGACGTAGAGTGATACTGAAGGCTTTGTCTTTGGTGTGCCTTCGCAGCTCAGGAGCCTTGCCTTTAAGAAGCTGCCTCAGAAGTCATCTGCCCCACCTTCTGCTCTGACACTGCAGAGTTTAGCTAATGAACTGCTGCAGCCAACAGCCAGGGACCGTGCTTCTGCCCCCCAGGAAAGTTGGCAGGAGTGGAAACAGAGGGATGAACAGGTAACAAGCAAACAAAAACAAAGTGGGGGGAAAAAAAAAAATTCCAACTATAGACTTGGGACCTTTTTTCTCCCTTGTCTTTTCAGTTGTGGGCATGTTTAAGTTTTCCACTCAGTTTTCAACTCTGGCTCGTGTGTGTACTCTCTTGTTTGGTATTGCAGCTGACCACCGAGTTGTATGAGGCAGACCTGGAAAAGGCCCTAATGCTGAGCAAACTAGAGTTTGAACAGCAGAAAAAGGTATATGTGTATATATATAAAACACACCCACACAGCTCCTTTATCGGTTATTTAAAAACTGGCCTTCACATAGATGACAGCTGATTTCTTTTACCCCATACTATACATTGCTTGTCTTCTCAACAAAGTTATGGTAGCGGTGGGGTTGATGTGTATTTGTCTGTGTGCGCCTGCGTGCGGGCAGGATGCAGTGAGCCCAGAGGCTCCTTCGCCCAAGGCCAGAGGCGGAGGGAAGAAAGAGAAGAAAAAGAACCAGCAGGGCAAAGACAAGCGTCACACGGTGTCACTGAAGGACTTCCAGCAGGACGTGAGCCTGGGTGAGGGCGCGCCACGCCCGCACGAGTTTGCGCGTGCACGTGGGAGACCGAGAAACGCTAACCAAGCCTTTCCGTTGCAGATCTGCCGAGCAAGAGGCCGGAGAAAGAGGTGAGTTTCCCTGGAGACGAGCACGGGTGTTCCCACACACACGCGCAACAGTTTGGCTGCGTACGTGCCAGTCGCCGCTGTTGTAGCTGTTGTCCTGATGGAAAAGCAGTGGTGACTTCTGCAGTGTTTACAAGCACACGGTGTGGGGTTGATATAAGTGAAGGACTCATCCAGGGTAGGTATAGGTACTCATTTTAGCTAGTAGTAAACTGTCATCTTGTTGATGGTTGTGGTTTTTCTTTAAAGAATTTCATAATAATGTAGGACTGCTAAGCAAAATGTGAATGCAGGCCTACTAAATGGCAAAGATTTATTAGTGCCTAATTTTCTACGGGGTTTAGAAAGGTAAGAAGTTTCATGATATTGGTAATTTTCTTCTCTCTCACTTTCATCTTTCCTCTCACTCTTCTTTTACATGTCCCTCCTCCCTCTCTCATCCTTTCTTTTCCTCACTCATTCTTTGCATCTTTGCACCTCCTCTCCCCTCCCTCACTCCAACCTCTTGTTCTTCCCCCCCATACCCCCCCCCCCACCTTTTTTCTTTTAACTCCCAGGAAACGAAGCCTGTGAACCCAGTGGCCCACGACGAGCGCTTCTTCAACCAGCTGGAGGATGATGTCAGTCGGATTGTGCAGAGAGACAGGCGGCGGGAACAGTACAGCACCAGCGCCGGCCACGAGCTCAGCACCTCCTCTGAGCAGGAGGCGGTAAGACAGGGCAGCCGTGTCCAAGGGTCAGCTCCCAGTCGCTGATCTGGAATTAAGACTCCTGGAGCAGCTCGAATAGCACTGATGGTGTCTTTATACTGTGATTGGAAATAGCCATGAGAACCTGAAGTTGCTTTTACATGTTTCTCTCTCTTTTCTCGTCTAAGGATGTAAGAACTGAACAGTTAAAATTTGAGCTGGAAAAAAAAGACAGGGAAATAGAAAAGCTGAGAAAGACCATTTCACAGTGGGAGGTAAGTCGTCTCAACGGTCCTTGACAAACAGATTGGTGTGTTGTGCAAGAATAATAATAAAGAATAGGAGTTTTTGGCATTTAAAAAGAAAATACAGGATAATAGTGTTTCGACTTCAAACTTGCACAAAAGAAGCTACTTATTGACAGTTATTAAATGTAATTTTCAGGTTTAGTTTTGTGCTTCTTTTTAGGAGCGATATAAAGAAGTGAAGGCAAGAAATGGACAGTTACTAAAGATGCTTCAACAAGGAGAGAGTGAGTACACTAGGAAGTAACACTAAATCATGCTTCAGAGGCACAGAATTTGGTTCAGCATCATCCATTTAATAACACAGGCTCAAGCAAACCCTTTAAATACATTTACACTGCCCTAAAAATTTGTCTTCATTCAGTGAAAGACAAAGCTGAAATACTACAGCAGGTGGAGGAGCTTCTGAACATCAAAGAGGAGCTGACATCACAGGTGCGGGGATACCAGTCAAAAAGGACTTCTAAAATAGCACACATTTTTAAAACTGCATCTTAGCAGTGGTCTTTCATTGAGCTGGATACTGAAGTTGAAGGACACTGAAGCAGATCTCGAAGGGTAATGGAGTAAAATGTAGGTTTCGATGCATTTCCTCTCCCCAGGTGACATTGCTACATGCGTCATTAGAACAGGAGAGGTCAAAGGTGAAAGGCTTACAGTCCGAACAGCCAAAACATCAGGTAAGAGTCCCCCAACCCCCTCCTCCTCCATCTCTAATATTAAAACTACACAAGTGTTAGAGAATCTAAATTTAAATGCACTTGTGCTGCCAGGTAACTTTAGGAGTAGATTCCTAAATGCTCTTGTATTCTTGGTCCCCGTATTCCCTGATGGCCTGTGCTCTTCTCGTTAGAACATGCACGCAGGCAGTGGCAGGCCTGTGAAGGAAAACTCACAGCTATATGGAGGCAGTCAGTTCTGAAAGGAATATGCATAGAATGGGTAGAACAGGAGCCCAGTTACAAGTGCTGAGAAGACAGACTCCACAGGCTGATTCTGTAGTCAGGGTTTTACAATGGCATAGAGCACAGTTCAGTACAAAGGAATTTTAGGGTGTTTTCAGCCGTTTCCTCTGGGTTTGTTTGTTTTTCCCTCTTTTTCACCTCTTTGCTTTCTCAGTCGCTGAAGTGCTAACGTTTACTGAGAAGAAGAAATGTGACATTTGTTGGTTTCAAGTTCAGTACATGTCGAAATGGCAAGCTGGCAGGTCCAGCTCACACTCCTGATGCCTTTATTCTCTGGCAGACCAACCGGAAGGGGAAGAAAGGATCAGAGGGAGATTTATGAAGATGTCACATGGAGGTGAAGGAACATCTGAAGTGTCCCAGCATGGTGCTGCTGCTCCCGGACCAGCTCAGCACAGAGGCCCCACACCATCCACACTCCAGCTACGCTTCTCTTTGCCCGTGAGAAAACTGACAGATCTCTCAAATGCACTCAGTATAAGACCCTTCTGTCTGTGTATGGTCACTCCACCTACATAATGGACAATGAGTAGAAACTGCCTCTGTGTACTGCTGATTTTCATACGGTTTGAGTTGTGGGTTGTTGGATCTGGGTGGTTCCAGTCTGGTTCTGTCAGACTTATCTGTAACACACAGTGTATCCTCATATTAAAACTTTGTACAATTCTTGTATTTTTTTCTTTGTGCAAGGCCTAATGGTTTAATGGGATTGTACACAGAATGTAATTAACCAGGGATTGAGTTTCCAGTTTATGTTTATCATTTACTATGATGCTTGCTGTTATTGTGTAAGGAAACCACGTCTCCTACTAAACCATACCCGTTATAGAAAGAAATGTAATACTGGTCTTAGATCAGTGCAAAAACAATCATATTTTCTCGTCATTGTCTCCGGATTGTGGTGCCACCTGCTGATGACAAAATGCCACTGCATTTCAACTGCAGACCTAACGGTACCTTTGCTGCTCTATGCACTGTAAGGTGGTATAAATATAAGTTGACTTTTTAATAAAGAGACTAGTCTACTTTTTCAAACTACACCTGACGAATGTATTGTAGTTTTTACGCATGTCCTGTGTTAATTTAATCAAGTTCCATGACTTCATATGAAGCCTGTTAGCAATTTATTAAAACTTGAGTACGCACAGAGGCGTGTGGAAATACGACCCTCTTCATGCCGGTGGGGTGCAACGAACTATCCGATGCGCCTTCCAGTTAGATGAAATAACCCACTTGGGCTAGAGGTAGACCTTTAAGTCCATAGTTAAAGGTGTGTCGTCGTTTTCACTCACACAGAAGTATGTTGCCATTCGATTTTTTAGGCTGACGTCGTTTTGCAAATAGTTGCTTTGTTTCTATCTATCAGCAAATAGCATCTAGAATGTTCGTTATTTAAATTGCATGCTTTATGGCGTACAGCAAGTAATGCTGTCAAGCCGGGTGTATTGGGAGAGGGAGGGACACGCAGAGGAGGGGTCAGAGGAGAGAAACGGGGATCGCTCTCTAAGTCATGCAATACGACAGCTTCCCGTTCCCCTCCTGGCGACAAATCTTTGTTCTCCTCGACCGTATGTACGCAAGACGCGCTGCCGTGTTTGCCTGAGACACTAAATGCACTAGTTTGAGCATGTAGAACCCAGAGCCATGAAAATGCTTCGATTTCGGAGTCCAAGCATCTCCTCGCTCAACCAGGAGATCCACTGCACAGTGCGGCTGCTAGATGACTCCGAGATCTCGTGCAGCATCCAGGTAGGAGCGACCTTGTCCGCGTTATCTCCCACGATGCTGGTAGGATATTGATTCTCCCTTGCAAGTCAGTGAGCGTGTACGCGCATGCTTGTGGGTGAGTGCGCTTGTAAGATGTGATCATCTTTATTCTGATTACAGTGCCAACAGTAATGGTCAGCGTTATTGCACGTGTTTTTTTTATAAAACGAAAACAGTCCGATGCTGCTTGAGAATAATTGCCGCTTGTTTACTGTTTATGGAGGAGAAACGCCTTCTGAGGAGGGTCTAGTGATTCGTCATATGTGCTTTACCGTACATATTTATCTCACACGCTCTGATAAAAAAAATATTAACGTCCGACACCCTAATTCTTTATTAGCTGTAACGTATATCGTTGGTGTGAAATGTCAACGTATTAAATACTTTTAAAATATCTAAACGTGATATTAGTAGTTTGTTGGGTTATCAAAAGAGAAGCATCCTCTGATAGGACTGGAGGACTGACTGAGAGGGGTTTGGAAAGTAACAGCAGACGATGCTGTAAGCTTCTACACGCACTCCAACTCTCGTCTCCAGTTTGAATGGGTCTCTCAGCTCGTTTACGCCAAGTAATTAGACTATAGTTCCATTTTATTGCAGAATTGTTTCGTCTGTCGAGGTGTATTAGACTGACCAATCACTTGAACTGTCCAGTTTCTGTATTGCATCTATCCTGACTGCCTATAGTGCTACTGCATTATAGCAC
>JAOYMR010000015.1:3933301-3950219 GCA_025802075.1 Tenebrosternarchus preto
CTCTCTCTCTCTCTCTCTCTCTCTCTCTCTCTCTCTCTCTCTCTCTCTCTCTCTTTCTCTCTCTCTCTCTCTCTCTTCCCAGACCATAACGCTGCTTTTATGTACACCGCTCTCCAGTTAATTCACGCATTTGTGTAGTTCTTCACTGAAAGAAGGACCGTTTTGTTTTGGTCTTATGAAAATTTCAGACCATCAGAAGGCTGTAATAGACCATCAGAAGGCTGTAATAGCTTCTACTTCTGTGATAGATTTCTGCTGCATATTTCATGACCATCCATGTGGCCATATCTCTCACCTCCACAGTGCTACTTTTCTGCGGTCTGACCGTCCCTCTCCTTCACTACAACAGCTACGCGACTGTTCCAACGTGGGGACTGAACTGTGTTCTCATTCAAATTAGATAGCAAATGTTCGCATTTTTCTTTATTTAGATAGCAAAATGTTGGCATTATTATTTAACAAGGTGAAAGGGAAAAAAGCCTGACGCAGGCCAGAATTGCTGAATTTCATCAAGGGGGTTTCCGTATGCAGGGTGCATCCAACCGGTCCAGTTCTTCCCACCGTGCCAAACCTGTGTTCACAGAGTGGCTGAACCGCACATTGTTACGCATCTATCCTGATCGTCGTGTGTTACGTTGGATTTATCTACCTAAAACAGGACGGTTGCGCATCCTTAGCCAATTCCCATGTTTGTTTTACGTTCAGGACAGGAAAATTCCCATGTTTGTTTTAGTTCTGGATGTAATCGAGCGCCTCGCAAATGTAACCCCTGCCAAAATGAAAGTGCGCAGAAGGGTCTACAGGTTACATAACACGATTAAAGGCAGCATACCTGCAAGGCCGTTAAACAAACACTTACATAAGAGATTTGTGTAGAGTTGTTCTCTTTACACAATTCAGAATCAAAGAAAATTATCTGTAGGTCTGCAGGCCTGCTCAGGCTGAACACTGAAGTAATAATTTAACATCCACGTCTGCATGGAGAGAGAAACGGCGTAACTAACTTGGCTACCCTGAATTGCTTTGCTTTCTCAAATAACTTTGAAGTTGCTTTTGCTTATTTTCACTTGATGAAGAGTTTTGAGTTATACCCTATATGTATCAAATATGTACAGTGCAATCGGTAGGTAATTACCGTGACACAATCTTATTCTGTATTTTTATTTTTAAAAAACTACAAAATAAAACACTGACTAATTAAGGTGTAGAATGGCATAAGTGAAGGTTATTTTCACATGTGTAACCCAGTGACATCACCAGACACTGGGTGAAGCTCCACCTGCCTTGGCTGTTCTTGCCTGTTTCGAAAGCTGGCTGATACATTACCAGAACTCTGCAGGCTTTATAACTAAGAAGAACCAGTTTAAAACCACTTGAAGTCTTTTTTTTAATGGTGATGTTCAGTTTGGACGATGTTTGTGACCTGATTTGATTGATGGTGTTCTTTGGCTGTCCACTTCTGGGTTGTGTATTTTGTTTGCTAAACCATCAGTACATTCTTAATAATATGTCAGCAGTTGGCTATGACACACCTACTGTAGTGACTGTCTTTAAAAGATTATATTCAGGCTTTTTAAGCCTCATAGTGGCTCCTTTCTCTTGTATTGACACTTTGGTATTTAAACTAAAAAACAGCAACAGTGAATAAATCTACAACTTACACTAACATTCTAGTATTGGAACCAACAAAGCGTTGATTCACATGTGGTCAAAAAACAACTCAACAGTCAATAGAACAGCAGTTACATTTGGGACATTAAACTGGTAGAACTGTTCAAAATAAAGGCTGAAGTTCCTAATCAATTTATTTGATATGGATGCACATATTCTTGAAATAACATTAAATACACAATAATTGCTTTAAATGTGAAATTGTACAAAGTACAACGCTAAAAAAAAGAGTTTTTTTGTTTTTTTATTTGATCAAATGAGCACTACTTCACAACTCACTTATAGCTCATAGCTTAATTCACTTTTCCTAGAGCATGAGTGTGTTGGTTTTACTGTGACTGGATAACACTGGACAAGATTTGGGCATGTTAAAGGGAGGCAGTGTTCAGCTAACTGAAGCACACTTCTCTCTTGTGTCAAACAGTCGGCCTAATGCTCTAGGTAGTTTGGAACTGAACGAAGTCTTTCTCTGTCTGGCTCTGAGTCGGCAAACCTGACCCGCAGAAGCCTCCGGAAGCCCAAACTGTGCACGGCCAACATGAGTACGGAACCATATGACACAGTGACGTCCGTCTGTTCACACTGCCCCGTTTACTTAGGAGAGTTCACAAACAAGCGGATGGCATAACCTACTACACACACACACACACACACACACAGATACACATGCACAGCTATGTGCATGACTGCTCAATGTACACATCTACACATCTGCATGCTGTACTTCTAGCATGAGCCAATGTGCTTAAACTCATAACCATGGTCAGTGCAGTGCAGTCCTACCCAGGAGTTTCTCAGTGTCCAAGAGACAGACAGCTCATGCAACGTTAAGGCTGATCTTGGGATGCGGCTCCCAACAGACACCACTTCTTCTTCTAGGATTAAAGTACTGGTGCCATCATGAAGCCTAACCCAGCTAACGATACAGCTAATGCACTATTAGCATAATCTAATATGAATAATGTTAATTAGTGCCCATTATGTTACATTCATTAGGCTCTTAGCAGTGAAAGTGTTTTTGGCTACTCTGTGTATAAAAAAGTATGATCAAACAGACACCAGCTGGATCCACGCTGTAGTTTAGAAAAACATTCTTAATTTAGATTGTTAGTGGGCTATATCTCATCTTCAAACCCACAGAAATGGATTGCTGTGCTAATTCTAGACTTCCACAGGCTACATGAGCGCTTTAGTCTCCATTAATATAGTTCACAGAAGTTTGAGCGAGATGGACCGCTGTCACAGTGCCCTTGCTGTTCCAGGAGAGAAAAGCACATCTGATTCCTCATTGACTAAAAGATTCTATTTGCATTTCACCACTTGCAAATTGCCTAAACTGCAGAATTGTATCTCTTTCCTTTTATCGATCTGTCAAGAAAATGTCCTAACAGCAAACATATCAAAGGCAGTTGGGGGGAGGAGGGGGGGGTTATGGTGTTGCAGGAGATGCATTCTTTCATTAGTCTATAAATAGAATCTCTTGCTATTCTTATATTCCACTGCGTCCTTTGATGATTTTCCACCTGGGGGGGTGAAGGAGGGAAAAGGAGGGATCAAGAGATGGAGAGAGCGGTGGAGAGAGGAAGAAAGAAATGGAGAGAGCGGTGGAGTGAGGAGGAAAGGGGGGGGGGGTAGTCAGGGCGATGTTGGGGCTTGTGAGGAGAGGTTTGCGGCTGATGTGTGGTGCATTCTGACCAGGGTGGAGATTACAGGCTGGCTGTTCTGTTTGTGGGTCTTGTGTATGTCGGTGCTGAAGGCTGGCAGGATAGAAGCTGTGGATGCTGTTTGGCATTTTATATATGCAAATGTTTCTGCATTTTTAGAGTTTTGTGGTTATTTACAGTAAATAAATGTTTGTGTGTGTGTGTGTGTGTTCGCAGTCAAATGTGTTCTACACATTACCTTCCTGAGGCGATCAGTGAGTGTATGCTTGACAGATATTTTAAGAGATGATAGCATGTTTAGTCAGTGGGGACAAATGACCTGATAAACACACACACACACACACACACACACGCACACACGCACACACACACACACACACACACACACACACACATATCTGTTAACAAGTTGAAGATATTATTATGCCGAACACACAACATATTATTTACTTTGCCAGGAACAATCTGTACTGTGCTTAAATTGCACTTAATGTATATATTTTAGCTGTCATTTGCATTGTTGAATGTGATCTTGGTGATATTTGTGGAAGATTTGTGAATATGTGGATATTTATGCAAAGATGATGTATCTGTTCAGCTTGTAACACGCGCCTGATTACAGCCTCCACCAGGGCTCTGCTGCTTATTTACACACTCCATCTTTTCTCCTCTTCTCATCTTCATACAGTCTATGTGCTCAGAAATGCAGAAAACACAGTATATTCTGAAAATGCAATAACACACTCATTAAAAACAATCATTTTAACGATCTGTTATGCCATTTCTTCCTTAATGACAAACAGAAAATAATAAATGGCCACAAGCAGGTGGCTTGTCTGAGCACAAATATTAAAAGGCTTTAAAAATGAATCAGACACGAGTGTTGCAGCCTGCAGTGTGAATCCAGCCTTAGTCATGAAGCTAGATCAAGACATCTGGAAGTGTAAAGACCTACTGTGATAAGACATGCTTTTTCCAGCCATATGCTGTTATTTTCATATCTTAATTAAGACCTGAGATCACCTTCTGTTCAGAGAGAGCTATTATGTTTTTGGATGCCAATGTGTTTGGATTGCAACCAAAGACCGTCACAGTCACTTGTACCCAAGGCTTTGAAAAATCTTAACACATATTGTTGTGCTCTAATAGTGACAGCAGGCGAGGCATGCCCGGTTGTATTTGGACAACAAAAAGTCTTCTGTCTAGGTTTCTTTTTCGTTCAGTGGGCTTAAAAGAAAGAGAGCACTATCGCATTTAGAGGCTCTTCCGCTCTTGGCTTTAATTATGAATTAAGTGTGGAGAGGCTTGGATGAACAAAAGCTGAGCTGGGCGTAAGATGAGACGGCGAAAAAAGTGTCCTCATTCTGCAGCAGGTTTGTTTGACTTCGGGCCACTCAGAATTATGAACCACTCCGCCCTGTTAAAGGCTTCTGTGGGTTAATTCTGAAGCACCAGGGCTGCCAGATAGTTTCAGATAAATGGGTTTTCCTCCTCTTGAACGATAATGGCTGTTGTTAGGGAGTGGAACTACATATCCTTTGTCTAATTCTTGTGTTGAGTCTGTTAAGCTCCACTCTCAGTATGTTTTTACATCTCTGATTTGCTGCTTCCAGTGGTTAGAGAGCTGTAGGATGGGAAAGTGTGGATGTGCTCAGTTTCTAGAAGCTTCTCTGACTTTGACAAGGACTTCTAAGTAGTCTCATCCCTGACTGGGATTCAGATGTGAAAAGGCAACTCCTAACAATAAAATGATTCTTAAAAAAAAAGCTGTATATCCTATGTTATCAAGAATTTTAGAAAGTGGTAATAACAGAGGATGTTTACTGTATTGCCTGTTCTAATACTGTTTTTATGTAGTAAAATTATTCATCTGTTTTTTTATCATCCATCATTTCTCTCCTCCCACTCTCAATACCAGGCAAACCTCATCCCCACTGCACCCCTAGGTGTTTAACATTGACCAGTCCTCATTATGTATCTGGAGCAAGGACAGGCTAAACTATTTGGCCAGAATAAGGGGTTGTGCTCATTAACAAAGATTTTGTCTTTCACACATGGTCAACTATGCAGATAGGTCAGGTAAGCTGTGAGCAAACCTAGCTTCACACGCACATTTTACTGGGTCTCACTGGTTTCCTTTATTTGTGCTTTTCTTTCCCTCCAAGTAAATGTTACAGTGTGTAAGAGCTACTCTGTTCCCACCGTCTTCAGTTCAGTGTGTAAGACCTACTCTGTTCCCACCGTCTTCAGTTCAGTGTGTAAGACCTACTCTGGTCCCACCGTCTTCAGTTCAGTGCCGACACTCACTCTCTCTGAGTGGCTATTCGTTCTTCCTTGTTTCGGTTTAGCCGCAGCTCTGACATATTCTGCCCATCTCAATGTCAGTAAAATCAATATTGCCCCTCCTCCCCCCATCTCTCTTTTGGACAGGAACATTAACAGATCCTGTTTGCAGCGTATTGTTTACCTCGTCCACTCGTCTAATTTGCAGCTTGCTCTGCTGAGATACATGCCTCACTGGTGGAATGTGTGTTAATTACGGGATGGAGATTTTAAATAAAGCGCTGACTTCTTGATCCAATACCCCACTATGCTGGGCACTTGGCTAAGCAGCACTGAGGTGAGAGAGATTTTTTTTGCGTACAGTGTGCATACGTGAGCACTCCCTTTACCATAAATCTTTTTATGTAACAGATTTGCCTCAAATTGGAGATATTTTCCGAATGACAGAATGACTAGATAAGATTATATCATCAGCTTCTGTAAAGCCTGTTTCCTGCAAGGGTAGCAGTCAACTCAGATTCAGTGAGCAGCAGCCAGAGGAAACCGAGCCAGTAATTCACATCCGTGGAGTTGTGATCAGGGCAAATGCGAACGACAGCTTCAGTGCACTTCAGCGGCGCGTGTTAACGGTTACCGCGGGTGACGAGTGACGTCAAGGTCGGACAGCCTGTTAGAGATGTAATAGGCACAGCGCTCGGGCCTCCTACGTCAGTCTGGAACACCCTTGGCCTCAAAATTGGAACACACTTCTGAGGCAAAAAAAACCAACAGCGAGGTCACAGCATGAAGCGACGTTGAGTAAACGGATTTCAGTGCGGCGTGAAGCTAAATGTGTTTTATATGTGACACGTGATGAATGGTAAAATAATTGTTTTAATCCCAGCTGCTACCTGGAATAGTCCAAATGGATCTCTTACTGAGGGTATGGAAAGTTGGGCTGAGTAGTAGCTGTGTCTCCTCCCCTCGTTATGGACCTGATGCTCCACCTCTGCTTCACATGCCCCTTTGATAGTCGCTTCTGCCATTTTTTGCGGTGGTTAAATCTAATTTGATTATAATTAATCGGATCTGATTCATGTTCCCCAACAGAGGGACACAAGAGGCCAGTTTCTACTGGATCACGTGTGCAATCACTACAGTCTGTTGGAGAAGGACTACTTTGGCATCAGATATGTGGACCCAGAGAAGCAGAGGGTAGTCATGCATGTGCACACACGCGTGCGCACACACACACACATACACATACACACGCACATACTTGTTGGCAACTTGCAGTTGTCCTTGTTCTAGTCATTCAGACAGCCTAATAAATAAAATAACCCTGGCGATATTGTAATTATTCTGCTTGGGTACAGTAGACATGACTGTGAAGACCTTTCCACGTACGAATTCTTGAGAAACTTGTAAATTTTTGATATCTTTTTAGTTTGTAGATGTTTTAGATGTCTTGTCATGCTCAGAATCTTCAGTGTCCCAATTTCCAAAATATCCCATCAGTCCCTTGTACTGTTACCATGTCAACTATCCCCGTGTTCGTGCCACACTGTTTGCACGACTGTTTCCGTAGTCAAGCAGAAAATCTCTCAACAGTGTGTTGAATTATTTACACCCATACATGTTGAAATATTACTGCACATGTATTTCTGAGAGATTAGGTGGTGCTGTACTCGGCACTGAACCACTGCTCACTGCACACAGCAAGCAAGTGTTTGTGTTCCTGGACCTTTCAGGGGACCAAGCACTTACTGTTTCATTCTCTCTTTACCTGCTCTGTCTTTGTTTACAGCACTGGCTGGACCCCAACAAAGCCGTGGTCAAACAAATGAAATGTAAGTGAATGTTCTTCTCAGCGCATTCTCTCATCTACACTTCAGAAACTCGGAGACTCAGGTACACGTGTTATGACTGCACTGTAGGTACAAACGCAGTCAAATGCGGCGTGTGCATGCAGGAGTGTGTTAAAGCAAGTGACGGGTGGAGTGTGTGTGTCTGCATATAAGGACTCTGGATGTTGATGAAAGCGTCTGTTGAGGAATCTATGAAATCCCTCTCTCTTTTAAGACAGTTTCCATACTCTGATCTTTTAATGATGCTTTTAAGTTTAATTAGCAAAATAATTTCTTTCTTTCTATCTTTATTTATTTATTTATTTATCACTATCTGTCTCTCATACGCACTCACTCTCTCTCTCTCTCTCTCTCTCTCTCTCTCTCTCTCTCTCTCTCTCTCTCTCTCTCTCTATGTATCTTTTCCTTTCTGGGTATTAGGTATGCAGCCCTACACTATGTGCTTTCGGGTGAAGTTCTATCCCCAGGAGCCCATTAAGATCAAGGAAGAGCTGACAAGGTAACACAGAGCAAATGAGAAAACAACAGTGAATTAACATTTTGTGTAGTGAAGTCTGAGGTCTTAGATGTTCCAGTGAATACAGAGTCTAAAACACACAAACAGCTGACTGTTGAATGGTTCTTGATGTCTATAAAGTACTAAGACTGTCACTGTTTTGTAATCGCATATAATAAGAATATTATTGTTTGGGTCTTTTTATTTAGTTTGATACATTTGTCCTTAGAATGTCAATCGGTTGTTGTGAAAAGAGGGATAAATAAATGTCAGCAATTTTGCTTTTTTTTCACTTTCTGCTGATTCTCAAATATCGTCACATGATATCAGAGGTCAAAGTCTCAAAATAATGCAAGGAATAATGCATAAACACACACACACACACACACACACATTGTTAGTGTGACTAACTCATTAGCACAGCTCAGCATGCTGCCTGGAGCATTTCCACAATCTGACCTGTGAAGATAAATACCGCTAGCCTTACCTCCTACTGCTCTCTCTCTCTCTCTCTCTGTCTCTCTCTCTCTCTCTCTCTCTCTCTCTCTCTCTCTCTCTGTCTGTCAGTGTCTGGACAGGTTGTGTAGTTGCACAGGTCACAGAGCAGGCTATGTGTGGTTGTGGGTCACTGGGCAAAGGTGGTGCTCATATTGTGTGTCAGGTGTAGCACTGGCAAGCTGCTGGTGTTGGTGTGACTGCACCCAGCCTGTTTCCCTTTTAAAGCCCTAGAGACAAAGAAAACTTCCTCCTCAGTATTTCATATGAGGTTGTAATGGGTCTAAAAAAACAAGTGCAAAACATACAAACACAGAGAAGAACCTCAAACAAACAAAAACAATAACTGAAATCATTTATCAAGTAGATGCTATATATCATTTAGAAGGAATGATTCAGAAATGTTATTAAAAATCTAATTATGTAAAAGACTTTTATATGTCTTCATAAATGCTAGGTTTTAAATGTCAGATTTAATACTCCTAGAGAGCTACTGCCTAGAGTCTTATTGTAATTAGCAGTTTTTGGCAAATCTTTTGGCTAACAACAAGAAAGTGCCAATGGGAATGTTTCTACAAATCTCTACAAATCTGTTGGAAATTGATGAGATGAAGACAAGTGCATCACATGAAATATATGCCAAAATATGCATTACAGTACAAAGCTACACAGCTAAACTTTCACCTTACAGTGTTCGAAATCAGAGTGACTGGTCCAGATGTCTTTATCCCCAATACCACATCTCCATGGTAACAATTTCCAGGGGTATGGTTCTCATGGTAACAACTCTTTACGGTGGACCTGATCTCCTTGGTCGCCATGGCAGCCGGTGCTGTTTCTCAGCTGCCACAGTGTCATACAGTGGGTCTGAATGGCACTGGGAAAGGCTTGGGCCTCCTTTCATTCTGCTGACGTGAACTGGGCCAGAACATCACCAGCACAATTCCTTGTTTCACCATTCTTGTCTGTTCCTCTGTCAGGTATCTGTTGTACCTGCAGCTGAAGAGGGATCTGTACCATGGGAGGCTCCTGTGTCTGTTTGCAGATGCCGCCTACCTTGGGGCCTGTGTCGTACAGGGTAATTCTACTTCATGCTTTCCAATGGCCTTGTCATTCCAGCATTTAAAGACACCTAGTGGGTGCCAGCTAGTACAGTATTGAACTTTAACCTTTTTGAGCCACATGCGTTGGTTCTCATTTGAGTGCGGACCTCCATGCTTTCCTTGCTTTCTAACATCATTATCACTTAAAGTAATGCATACTGGAGCGTAAAGTGTTGGCATTTTTGATTGAAATATTAAGTATTACTCTTATAATCTAGGTTCATCAGCTCTTTAAAAACTGCAGTGTAATGACAACATTAAGATATGAAATTTAATGGTGCTTTACTGAATTTGTGTGCTTCATGTTCAACATTCCACCATTATAGAAAATATTCCTATGTAAAAAAAAAATATATATATATATATAGTACCAGTTCTGTCAGTGTTAACCAGCATCCACCAGTGAGTTTTCTGAAGGCCATGTCTTACTGCATTTAGACATGTTCCTCCATATAAATGATCCATAGGGGAGTGCTGACGTAAGCTGGCAGAGACATGGCGCGTAAATCTCAGAAACAAGCCTACGAACTCTGTGGGTTTGACCCATCCTGCGCCATGGTGGCTCTGAATGGCGCGTGTGCGTTCTGAATGGTGTGTGTGTGTTCTGAATGGTGTGTGTGTTCTGAATGGTGCGTGTGCGTTCTGAATGGTGTGTGGGTGTTCTGAATGGTGTATGGGTGTTCTGAATGGTGTGTGTGCATTCTGAATGGTGCGTGTGTGTTCTGAATGGTGCGTGTGTGTTCTCAACAGCGGAACTGGGGGACTACGACGCGGATGAGCACCCTGCTGACTACATCAGTGACTTCAAGCTTTTCCCCAAGCAGAGCTCCAAACTGGAACGCAAGATCGGCGAGATCCACCAGAATGAGCTCAGGTGAGGGCAACATCAGCTTCATCTTCAATCCCCGCCATTTTTTTGCTGGCATGTTAGTGAAGAGCAGCAGGAAAGTTTTCATTCTAATTTGATTGGTTGTGCTTCTGTTCACTACCAGGCCCTTTTGCATTATAGCACTGTTGTGATCCTGCTCTTTACTAAGCCATAATGCACTATAGCTCTGCAATGATTGGTTGTGTTTCTGCTCTCCACCGGTCCTTTCTGCAGGGGTCAGTGTCCTGCCCTGGCTGAGCTGAACCTACTCCAAAGAGCTCACACTCTGGACACTTACGGCGTGGATCCTCATCCCTGCAAGGTACAGACCCTCGTCATTTCCTGCACCAGCGTTTTATCCTCTCGTTCAGTTTGGGTCCCAGCTGGAGTTGGGGCTCAGCAGGCTCAGCTGCTTATCAATGACTTCGGACTGAACTGGGTACAGTGTCACAGGCTAATTACAGAGTAATTAAAGAGATAACTAGGTTGTTGCTGGCTAAAGCCATCTGGGATCAGACAAAGACTTTTGCCCTTCAACATGAATTGACTGTCAGGATTCATGAAAGGCGCTTCTTCTGTGAACCCAGAGTTAATATACTGCTCGGTGGTTTTGTGTTTCATTGTATGGGACTGAGTTTTTAGATTGGCTGGTTTGGTCTAAATGGATTTTATCGCGCCCATTTTTTGACCTTTTTTCACTCTGAGGTCTCACTGAATGAGGCTGGGTGGGATAACTGTCGTGCACTGATGTTTTTCGTATATATATATATTTCAGGACTTCACAGGAGCGACGGCGTTTCTGGGATTCACCGCTCGGGGCTTCGTGGTTTTTCAAGGAAACAAGCGTATCCACTTGCTGAAATGGTAACCACCTTTTGTTAACCTTCCTTGGTATCACTATGTACCACCACATCTCAGTGCTCTAAGGTCCCATTCCTTTACCTCTCTCTATACTCCTCTGCATGACTTCCACAGGGCTTAAGTCACCCCAAAATATTAATTGCTAAATGTAAAAAATACAACAAAAAGGTAGTTTGGATCAGTGAACATGTAGTGCCGCATGGGATACTAACTGAGATCAATGAGCATTTTTAGTGTGAACTGTGGACTAACTACTCAAGGGTTGTGATTTGGAACACCAATGGTCTTAGGCAGGACGAGACAGGACAGGCAGGACAAGTAGGACAGACAGGACAAGCAGGACAAGTAGGACAGGCAGGATGAGTAGAATGTACAGGACAGGCAGGACAGACAGGACAGCTAGGTAGCTTTCTTCCTATGCCCCTGTAATGGAGGGAAGATAGAACGACCACCGATAACGTTGTGTGTTACCACAGTGATTTAACACTTAAAGTAGTGATCTTTTACTTTCTCAGGGTGGATGTCAGCAAATTTAAGTTTGAGGGGAAAACCCTTTACGTGATTGGAATACAGAGAGAGGTAAGTTACATGAGTTTGCATTGTCACCTGCACAGTGTTACGCTTGCGCTCATTCCTTGTGTTTGTAATCAAATATCTGGATACCACGTAACAGCTGTAACACATTTTTTTATTGCAACATAGATATGCTGATATTTGCTTTGATGATTTTGTCAGGCCTTACACTGAAGGAGGTTCTGTGTGCTTTGAAGTTCCCCAGACTTTCCTAAAGTGAAAGGAACTTCTTAAACATATCATAGACAGCAAGAAGATGTACAGTGGATTTTACTTCTTTTATATCATTTCATGCACCTTATTACAAAAAAAATGCCTCTCTGAACAAAATATCCTAAGCTTATCATTCTCATCACATTGTTTATTTATTTTTTTATGTGCTTCTGTGTTCTTTCCTCTGTTTGTACTTTTCCATTTGCTGGTGAGTAAACACACATGCTATTAAACAATCATGACATCCTTTATGCTTGTTATAAACATTTTATAAACCTGTTATTTTTTTTCTCATTCTTATACAACTTCCTTTAGCTCCCATTAGATTCTCATACTCTGTGGTTTGAAACATACTTTAGCTGATATGCCCAGCAAAGAAGATTCATAATTTCGTATATAATGCACTGATGCTTTTAAAGAAGTTGCTATATAGCAAGTTATTACTGATGTAACTGGAAGTGAATACATTCACCCATCCAGACTAAGTGTTTGTGACTGTTGGTGAGTTAGTATAGCCTTTATTGAATTTTTTGGGCATTAAACTAAAGTGTAATTCAAAGTGGATATGAAGTTTATGAGTGTTCTGGAAAGTTCCATGTCTAAACAATGGAATGACCTTATAACTGTTGAGTGTGTTTATTTGGTTGTACTTTTCTGCCCTGGTTTTCTTCTGAGTGTGACTGCATGCTAAAACACAATTTGGAATATGTCATACGTGTGTTGAGGATGATGTGTGTGTCGAGCCACACACACACACACACTCACACTCACATTCACACTCACTCACGTATGCCTAATTGTGAAGTTTAAATTTGAGCAATGGCTGACCTCACACAAAACCCATTTATGGAATGTGTTTATTTTACAAAATGAAAGCACAATATAACACAGAAAACCCTACAGTGAATCTCTCCAGAGTTCTCTCAGCAATGGGCCAGAATGAACAGTGTAGAACTATATTTAACACTGGGCATTTTACCAAGTATGTCTTTTATAAACTGCTTTTAGTGGAAGATATTTGTTTTTTCTTACTAGTTGTAAGAGTACCCAGTGCACACAGCTGTAACATCACACTAAACCATCCCCTCTTACACTATAAAACTCATGTTGGCTTCATATCATGTTTGAGCTGTGCGGGACACCACCAATAAATCCAGGAGGAACGCCATTAATTCTGAGCTCAGTGATGATACTCAACCGCTAGACAATTAAAAAGATGCAGTGCAGGATGACGTCTTTGCAAGGCTCAGAGATAAATAAATTATACTGGGGAAAAAATGGGGTTTGGTTACTCCCACATGTAAATGCCTTCTGAGATTAAATGATGTCTTAAAGTGTAGTCCTTTATCCAGCCAAAGAGAGGCTTAAAATAGCCCAAGCGATTCCCCAAAATAGACCCGAGATGACAAACGGACAAATTTGCTGACTCTTAACTGTGTCTGCACATTGGTACCTCAATGGATAACATTCTAGCTGGAAAACTGCAAAACAAGGCATCAAAAAGAAGAAAACGCATGTCTGGGTTGGCAGCTTCGCCAGCCTGAGTAAGAGACATCATCGTTTGACAACGTCGAGGTTTGTGTTTATAGTAGACATGACCCAGAACAGATTAAGCATAGCCGTTGATATCGAAGCCCCAGCTAAAGGCAAATGTGACTCCTGGCAGTGACCTTTTTCCCGGGGCAGCTTCCTCGAGCTGAGCTGCACACATGCTCATATTGATCCTCCAGATTCCCTAGTGTCGCTGCTCGGATGGCGCCGTATCGATCCTCTGGTTCATATTACACAACGTGAGAGGATAATGGAACAAATCCTCTTGACATTTATGTTTTTCAGCAACTCCAGAGCGTTTATTCAGCACAGGCTAATCCAGCACATAGACTTCCCCCCATCACTCCAGCACAGATATATTCAGGCACCTTAAGCGTAACACATGGGCTCCAAAACATATATCACTTTTGTAAGGTACAATTGATGCAGTCCAGCATGTTAACCCATGTTCAGTTCAGACACACAAGCAGTACATTCAGCCCTGAGGCACCTGATTTAAATCAACAGTAAACAGCACATAATGTATAGACTGCTGTGATTCAAGTCAACAGTATTGTTTTAATTCTAGTGTATCATAACTAGTCAAAGGATCACCGGACCTTTTCCACTAATTGTTTAATTGGGTATAATTATGTCTGACCAACACAGGAATAGAATAGGAACCAAATAAATAGCTAAATAAAAACAATACGTTCAACCAGCAGCAATAATGTATAGCTGTTTTGCATATAACCTGTAATCATTGTGCTGCTTGTCATGGAGATGCACTTTATGGAAATGAATGAATCAGTTCACAACAGTACCACCGCTGACAGCACAGCACCAGTCGCACTCTCACCTGATTGGCTGTGGGTCGTGAAGTGCCCAAGTGAATGAAATCCCTGCGTTATTGAGTGAGGATAACAATATTGACCTCAGGCTCTTGGATTCTGCTCGTTCTTCCCATAAATTCCACTGAGTTCCTGTTGAAGAGCGCTGCACACTTTCATTTTAGTACTGATCTCTCTGACTCTGTTTCTCTCCTTGTTTCTCTCTCTGACTCTGTTTCTTTCTTTCTTTCTTTCTTTCTTTCCTCTCTCTGTTTCTTTCTGTCTGTTTCTCTCTCACAGAATGTTTGGTCAGCAGTTTGTTCAGCTCTCATCAGATTTCGTAGTGGTAGAATTTATTAACCTGCCTCCTTCTCGTGCTTAAACACATCTACACTCCCTTCCTCCTTCCTCTGCCTCATGACCGTCCTCCCTCTCTGCCTGCCCTTGGGTTGACATTCAAACATGTCACTTTATCTTTTCTCCCCCTACAGAAGAAGCTGGTCTTGACGTTCCACACCTCCACTCCAGCCGCCTGCAAACACCTTTGGAAATGTGGTGTGGAAAATCAGGCCTTTTACAAGTAAGCAACTCCCCCAGCACTGTGTTGTCTTTACCATGCCACACATCCACAGGGTGCTGGTTATTATTTTTTCCTTGGTCTCACTTTCTCTCTCTTTCTCTCTCTGACTACCCTCCCCCCCCCTCTCTCTCTCTGGTATCTAGTTACACTGGGTTTTTAGTGAATGCAGGACCTCGTGTCTGATTAAAGCACTTTAATTACAGGCTGAAATGCCTTAGAAAGAACTTGCTTCACTGTGGCCCACAAGAACAGCCATGAACACTAAATGCTGACAGCTGCACACACACTCAATCACACACACACACACACACACACACACACACACACACACACACATACACACACACACACACACAAGTATAACTAATACTTCTATAACAAGAACAAATATCTCAACCACAACTTAAGGGCCCTCTAGTGATGACCTTAATTAACTGGTTAATTGAGCTATTACAGCCTCCTTATATTTAAAAACAAATGCCTAAATCTGTGGGTCTTTACTTCCTCACACACATACATACATGCACGCACACACACACACATACACTCACACACACACACACACACACACACACATACACTCACACACACACACACACACACACACACTCACACACATGCACAAAGGTTGAATGACTTTGGAATATTGTGCACATTTACATTTGTAGTTTTCAAACATTTTAATCCTTTTTTCTATCAGATGTGCAAAATCAAGCCAGATTAAGACTGTCTCTAGCAGCAATATCTTTTTCAAAGGGACCAGATTTCGCTACAGGTGGGACGATCTCATTTGATCTCATGTGATCTCATTTGATGTCATTTGATCTCATTTGATCCTGTGCCTTCATAGCCAAAATAAGGATACTTTTTCACACATAACAACAAAATGTAGATTCATGTGCATTGCTGCTTAATGTATATCCATAAAATATAAAAAAAGAAATACTTTATGTTATGTTTGGATTGTTCTTAGTGGCCGTGTTGCAAAAGAGGTGATTGAAGCCAGTTCAAAGATCCAGAGGGACCCGCCAGTTGTCCTCAGGTCAGTTCAACCCGCTGTTTTCACATGTTTTCGCGTTGGCTTGGGTTTTGTTTTGTTTGCTTCAGTACCTGACAGGACTGTGTGTGCTGAACAGTTGTTATGACTGGTGTTTTCCTTCTTTCTCTGGTGATTCTGTCTTTTTTTTTTTTTTTTAGCTGTCCATGGTTCTGACAGTTGTGTTATGTGCGGTTTCATCCGCTGCAGGTCTCCGTTAGGTCAGAGCAGAAGCTTCAACTCCCTCAGCCATAAACAGCTCATAATGAACATGGAACCTCTTCTACCAGCACTCAGCCTGACCAAGGAACACGGGGACCCCTCAGCACACAGTGGTAACACACACACACACACACACATAGATACAGACACACACGCGCGCAAATACATCCACAGTGCTGACAGGTGTGAGGTGCACTGTTGTCAAGGGCTCAGTGGATATCGAGCAGCTGATGCTTTTGGTCTCCACGGAGACTACAATCACAGGGTTAAAAATACACGAGCTCCATTTCCTTGAGTGGACATCACTCTAGCGGCGAGTGCCGAAGCCATGCTCAGACTCCACGAGTCTGGTGAAACCAAGCACACCGGTGTGTACGTTAAACTCAACCTCCCCTCTTACACTTGTGACATAGAGCTCATGGCCACTTAAATATGCTATTGGATGTTATTCAGTTCACAGGGTTTAGGAGATGCAGTAATTTCATGTGAATGAACTATGAGATAGAAGGTGTCATAGTCTGTGAACACCTATTGTCTAATGTGAATTGATACGTTTTCAAATAGGGTTTATTCGAGAGTCACTATGTAATGTTTATGGGTTTACACAGGTATTGGGTTTATTCGAGAGTCACTATGTAATGTTTAT
>JAOYMR010000015.1:3958569-3969874 GCA_025802075.1 Tenebrosternarchus preto
ATGCGCTTCTGGAAGAATGGTCAAAAATCCCCATAAACACACTCCTAAACCTTGTGGACAGCCTTCCCAGAAGAGTTCAAGCTGCTCTAGCTGCAAAGGGTGGCCCAGCGTCATACTGAACCCTATGGGTTAGGAATGGGATGTCACTTAAGCTCATACGTGAGTCAAGGAAGGCGAGCGAATACTTTTGGTAATACAGTGTATATCTGCATTTACTTATATGCAGAATCACTGCTATTCACATGGGCTTATCAGAGAATCACAAGAAGAAGCTTGAGAAGAACTTCTCCATCAGAACAATCTGCTCCATCAGAACAACCTGCTCCATCAGAACCTGCTCCATCAGAACAACCTGCTCCATCAGAACCTGCTCCATCAGAACCTGCTCCATCAGAACAACCTGCTCCATCAGAACTTGCTCCATCAGAACAACCTGCTCCGGGGCTACACTTACTATTCCCACTGAACATTCCACGCCTCGAACAATTACACCTGCTCCAGGGGCTACACTTACTATTCCCACTGAACATTCCACGCCTCGAACAATTTAGGGTTATTTTTTTTTATCCCAGACAATTCTGCATACTAAACCTTTAAATTACCACTTTGAAAGCTTCTCTTCTTTTGCAAACTGATGGAAAGTTGCTAAAAATAGAAGGCATGAATTATTTTGTAGGGAAATTTTACAAGCTGTAAGCCCTCTTAGATAAATGTTTCTGGATGCTGGGAGACAAGCATTCTTCAGAATGGATGTATCATTGTGCAAATGCAGTTTTGACTGAGTGAAATGAATGTTCGGATCCAGCTTCCCGTAGGGCACTGTCATTATGATGAAATGTAAACTGATAGTCAGTTAGAAAATGCTTAAAAACGCTGTTCATTGACTTTATTTCATTTTGCATTTAAAATGAAGTCTTGTGGTCGTATCAGTGATGCACCAGATCTGATAGAGTAATTGATCTTGCAAGAAAAGGAACCTCTTTCCCTTTAGTCATTCACAAAAATACTGAATTAATCAGTATGATAAAAAAAAAATATGCAACTTTGAAAAACATCTGGAATAAGCTGGTATATGCAAAAACATCTGGAATAAGCTGGTATATGCAATTTTTTCTTTTGTTAGAGTTGCTTTTTTCCAAGTGTTTCTTCATGAAGTGAAATGTTCTTTCGTTTGCATGACTAGCAAAGTGTTTTATGTTTTCCTCTTAAAAACCGTCTCTGTCACTTCTACAATGCAACTCTGGGAGTACCAAGAAAAAAAAAAAACCCAGTTTGTAGAACACTGGGTCTCAAAGCCTTATGAAATTTGTAAAATGAATTTTGATTGTTTATATGTTCAAATTATGGATTGTTTTCTATGTTAGTACTGCCATAATAAAATTCCCAAATAAAAATGCCAAAATCCTTTCGCTAAAATATTCCTTTATTTTGCTTGATACAAAAAAAGCTAAGTATCTTATTCATGGTTACATCATTTATAGCTCTTGTTCACAAAATACATAATCTACCAATAGTCTGCATGTGTGAAAAAAATCATTTGAATAACCACAAACATAAACCCAACATAGTTCTGTCAATTCATTGCAGATTTGATGAGAATTTATTTTGTTGAGATCAAATCAGTGATGACTGTATTATGTTCCTGTGTAAACACTGTAAGTAAATCCCTGTCTTCCTGTGTTAACCCTGTGTAAACTCAAACTCTGTGTTCCTGTGTAAACCCTGTGTTCCTAGTGAAACCCTATCTTCCAATGTAAACCCTGTGTTCCTAAGTGCCTCTAAGCAAGACATTACAGGATATAACTTCAGAAGTTTATTGTCATGGTCAACTGTACTTTAATTTGTAAATCCAACAGTGCTTTATATTTATAGTGCATTTAGATCTTTCATGGGACCAGAAAGGACAAAAGAAGGCAAAGTCTGACAAATAAAGCTCTTTAAAAATGAGTCTGTAAAGTCAGAAGATTATGGATACAGAAAAAAAGTTAAAATTTGCTGCCCTATACTTAGAGAAGCTACCTACATACACTATGTTGCCAAAAGTATTTGCTTTCCCATCCAAATGACTGTGCAACAGTGCAGAAAGCAAGGACCATAAAGACATGGATGGCAGAGTCTGGCATGGATGAACTTGGCTGGCCTGCACCTGAACCTGATAGAATACCTTTGGGATGAATTAGAGTGGAGACTGAGAGCCAGGCCTTCTCGTCCAACATCAATTTATGACCTCGCAAATGCGCTTCTGGAAAATCCCCATAAACACACTCCTAAACCTTGTGGACAGCCTTCCCACACGAGTTGAAGCTGTTCTAGCAAAGGGTGGACCAACGTCATATTGAAGCCTATGGATTAGGAATGGGATGTCACTTAAGGTCATATGTGAGTCAAGGAAGGTGAGCGAATACTTTTGGCAATATAGTGTATATGCTATATTCAGGGTGAATAAATAAAAATGAACAGAAATCTTTGCATTAATAATGAACTTCTATAACTTCGATTAACTATATTGAAAGATGAGGGGGGGAAAGAAGAGGAGACTTTTGAATGGTTTTCCATGGGAAGAAAGAGTGGGAGGAGTAGGAAGAAGAAGAAGAAGAAGAAGAAGAAGAAAAAAGGTTTTGAAAGGTTTTGCCTTTTGAAGTTTTTTCCCATAGAAAGACCATGGGTTTGGGGGTTTAGGGTTAACCTAATCCAAACTAATGGAATTGCATTTGAATATAAACATGAGTGGGTCAGTAAATCCAATCACATATCACTAAAACCAGTAAATATGTAATAAAGGAATGGGATCAGGGAGTTTCATAAAGAGCTTCATGTATAATGTTGAGTCATCGTAGTGTCAGGGTTCCTTATAACTACGTCTTTGTTGTTATAGTTACGATATAAATGTTACTATAAAAATATAAATGAATCAGTGCAAAGATTGTTAGAATGCAGTACACTGTAGGGAGAAATGGTGTGTTGAGAGTGTTTCATCTCTGACTCTCTGAAACTAGCCAACAGTTAATAAGCCATATAATTTCACAACTGCTGGTGGCTACTTTTTGAAAATGTCAGAACGAGCTGGAAATAATGAAGTAGCTGTAGGTGGTACTGCTTAAAGCACTCCATTTAAAAATAAAACATCAACTTACTTTGATGTTGTCAGACTAAATCGTTATTCCGGTGTCGATTTGCCCCTGTCTGTCCTTTCAGCCTACACCTGACCTGGATAAGCTTGAGGTTTAGGAATCCAGTCCTACATCTCACACTGTGTATAACATGAAGTTATTTGACTTAGTGATGCAGGTTTGAATGAATAGTAAGAGAAAACTCATCTACAAATCAACAGCGAAAAAAAAAAATGTTGACCAAAAGGACAGAAAAATGCATACATAAAATCATACATATATAGTCCGATGTCTCAAGCAACCTTTTAACGCTAAATAATGCTATCACATTATCCAGTTAATTAATATAAATGTAGCTCAGTGAAGCCACTCTGTTTGAGGCCTCTCCACTTAGACAAGACTTGATAAATAATTAAAACATATGCACTGGCACTACCAACCTGACTGAACCTTCAGTGAACACGTATCACCTCTATGTAGTGAACTCTTTAGGGCACAAATGAATAGATTTAAGACTACATAAGCAATGCACTATGGGTCAAACAGAAAGCTATCACAGGTGAATCTAGGGCATACAGAGGAATGTGCCGTGGCCGCAGCACAAACCTCAGGCCTTCATCATTCGGAAACCCGGGCTTGACATTTCCAGGACGCAAAACTGCAAAGTCCACATGAAAACACAATTAGCAAAGGAAGAGAGGTGAACTTAGATGCAAGCAGTTGCAAGGAGTGATTCACGGCGACTGTGTGTTCGGATGGACCCTCAGCGTATTCAGACGTGCGCAGTCACATCGACACCCAGTTGACCGTTCGAACCTGTGTGAGGGTCACTGGGGTGTCACGTGTCTTTTTCTCTTACACGAGGAGCACACGTCACCCCATGCAGCAGTTTAAGGTGCTGGTCTTTTTGTTCTGGCTTCCAGAAAGTTTAGCCAGTGACACTGCTTCCTTGGGTTCATGTGTATGTTTAATCACCTCCCTGTGAAGGAAAAAGAAGACATTTCATGTGGCGCATCAGCTGACAACATCCAACAAGGCATGTCTGAGATGCATATGGTCTGGAACTTTTCAACTTGTATTGAAGGTGTCCCAAGTAGCTGAAGTAATTAATCTAATAAATAAATATTTGACTTAAAATCTGACCTCTCCAGAGGCACTTTGAGCAGATTTGCTGCCCTCTAGTGCTAAATAAGTAGAACACAAGTGGATTGAGTGTGCCATTCAGAATTTGTATTTATATAGTATGTTTACTTTAACCTTTAGGAAATCTTTAGGTGTGGTTGAGTTCTGCTTAATTCGTCCGATGATATTTGCTATCTTTGTCTCTCATTCCCCACTCGGTGCAGTGGTTATCTTACCGTGCTAAATGGAGGACTGCCTCGACGATGTTCGACCCCTCCTTTGCACTCGTCTCACAGAAGAGGGAGCTGTACGTCTGCGGAAAACAAAACACAGAGAGTTATAGACGCCCAGGATAACACAGTAAAGACAGGAAACCCTTAAGTTTTCACTGTTCATTTCAGTAATGCCAAACCCTTATTACTGAACTAACTGAACTGGTCCACTCTGAGATAAACAACAGGAAGATATATGCATGTTTAATAATTTAATGGTTTAGTGATGCGCCATCCTGAACGCCCTCACCATGGCCAGCTTCACTCCGCAGCTGGTAGGGATACAGGTGATGCCGTCCAGGAGGGCCCGCTGCCGCAGATCTGTCTTGTTCCCCACCAGCATGATGGGAATGTCATCCTGGGAAACATCCTGGATGCAACAGGATCTTAAGTCAACATATATGTCGGAATTATGTGTAACGCTCAAATGGAACCACAATGGAGGAATTTCAGTTCAGTTTAACATCTATTATTGCCACTGCATGTTAAGGATATTTTCCCCATGGAATGGCCTGTAATCACAGTTTGTTAGCTGTAAAGTAAAGGGAATACCTGAATGATGTCGACCCACTCACGCACGTTCAGAAAACTCTTCTCACAGGTGACATCATAAAGCAGGAGAACTCCATCAGCTCGCCTGAAGTAGGACTTAGCGATGCTTCTAAACCTGTTGACAAGACCATCCCAATTCATATTCCTACAACACCCATTAAACCAACACAGCAACCAGAAGCCACCCAGGAATATCCCTGTTCACACAAACACTGGTGCTCCCCCCCTCAGTTTACACTTTCCTTTAGTGATGTGAAGAAAAATACAAAGTTACAGCGTTCAGTTCGTCTTTTCTTAAAGGTTTAAGTTATAGGGTTTAGCATTAGAGTTTATTAATGAGGGTGAACTGTAGGATTTAGCATTATGAGCATTTGATTTATGAGCATTTATAATATTAATTACAAGTTAGAGAAGTGTTGGGGTTTATTATGGGTTATAGCATATAGGCTTCAGAGATAGAGTATATTATTAAGAGTATACTATTTTATTATTAGGGTTATTATTTAGGGTTGCACTCACCTCTCCTGACCTGCTGTATCCCAGAGCTGTAGAACTGTGTGCACTCCATCCACCACAAGTGTCTTCATTTGGAAATCAACCCCTTAATAAACATACCAAAACATACTTAATAAACATACCTAACCCTAACCCTAACCCTAGGGTTAGGTAAACATACCTAACCCTAACCCTAACCCTAACAACCATACCAAATATGGTTGTACATGACTTAAACCAAAGAAGATTGCGGTACAGAATATACCACAAACGTTTAACCCTTAGTAAGGCATTTTATGTGTAGTTTAAAAAAACACAAAACAATGACGAGTGCATGGTTGCCCTCACCAAGTGTGGCGCTGGTGTTGCCCTTGAACTCATTCTTGCAGAGGCGCAGGAGGAAGCTGGACTTGCCCACCGCCGCATCGCCCGCCAGCACGATCTTGTACGTCTTGTCTGACGCCTGCTTTGGCATCACCAGCTTGTCCGTCTCCCTCTGCAGAAAGACGTTCCATTAGATAAAGCATTTTCACACGGACGGTACCAAGCCAAGTTTGTGAATATGCATGACCTCGGTCACATAGGGCTCTCCAGGCCGTCCACCAGAAAAGTATATAACATACTACAATACTTCAACAATACTTCTCTGCCGTCATCAGCATGAACAATTAATACTGCCTGCACTCTGTTCAAGCTGAGAGCTCCTAGTGAAGACAGATCACAAACTTCTACCTGTTAAACATTTAATAAATTCGCAATATTCTGCACTAACAGAATGCAAAAAATCAAACCACTAGCTCGTCAGATAACAGACCACTTAAACTCTCTGACAAATATTATGTCACTGCTGTTAACAAGAAAATTCTTTAGGAAACAGTTCAACATCTAAAATATCTACATACAGTCTTGACCTGTTTATGCTCTAGCTGTATTGCTATATCATGAATGGATCCCTACCTTCTAGCATCTTTCCTGAGCTACTAAAAACTTCTGTTATTAAGACTTAAAAAGAACATTTTAATTGTGCCAAATAATTCTAGACCTAATTCATATTTCTTATTTCTAGGTAAGATAGTTCAGACAGTTGTCTACAATCAGCTCAGTAAATTCTTCAATCAGCTCAGTAAAATTTCCATGGTCCTTAGCTGGATTAAATCATACTTGGAAGGCCATTGTCTTTGGTATCAATCGAGTATCCTGGTGCTGAGGTGTCCCACAAGGATTGGGTCCATCCTGTTCAATCTCCATATGCTTCCACTAGACCAAATCTTTAAAATGGCTTAGCTATGACAATGACACACAGATTTATCTAGCTCTATTGCCAAATGACTACAGTCATAACCAACTGTATGAGAAGAAACTCTTCTGATTAGATGTGCTCATAAAGAGCAAAGACTTGATATCAGTGCTCACCAGAAACACCAGAAACCCTGAAGACTAAAGATCAAGCAAGAAATATTGGCATAATCACGTAAGACGTTTACCATCTAAAGAATATAACAAAGCGTAAACAGTTCATGCCTAAGCAGGATCTACAGAAACAATCCATGGCTTCATCTCCAGAGTTCTGGACCAGTACAGTTGTATTTATACTGGCTTTCTAAGTACACAATTAAACATTCAGATCTCATTGCAAAGATGGCTGATAGAATACTTACCAGAACATAGAGAAGTGACCACATAACTCCAATTCTCAAATTCTTACACTGGTTACCAAATCATTACAGCTGTTATTTTAATGTTCTTCTAACTGTATATAAACCACTGAATGTCTTAATTTCGAACTTTAATTAGAACTGCGTTTAGTTCCTAGTTAATTTGATCTTCTTTGTGACACCTATATGTAATTTCTTCTTTTTAAATCAATAGGTTTTAATTTGATTATTTTTTCTATTTAATTCAGTAATTTCATTTATATATTTTAATAATTTTATTTATTATATATTTATATATCTCTTTTTGTCATAAATATCTTCCAGAGATAATAAATCTTATGATGTAATAATCTTCTCATTTAACTCTTTTATGTGAAGCCATCTGAATTGTCTCTGTACGGAAATTGCTAAAAGTGCCAGTGCCAAGTACTCATCAGTTCAAAGAGTCTGGTTCTGGTTCAAGTTCAGGTTACCTCAGGAAAAATGATACTCGAGTGCAATGCTGAGAGATGAAGAAGAGAGACAGAGTGCTTTATCAAGTACTATGATTCAGTGGTATGATGTAAGGGCAGAGTTCAATATCACCTCCGTGAAGATGGCTGAGAGACATTTTTTCCCTGATGTGCCGATAGCGTTCACGTCATCTGTTTTGGACACGGTCCAGCTTAGAACCGACTCACTGTCTGATTCGCCCTCTGTCTCGTCCTGGCCCTCCATCACCTGGAAAACATCCACGCAGTAGGTCAGGAGGGCTGATTCTTAATGGGTTGACACCAGTCCGACCCTCAGCGCACCCTTGTGTGGAAACCATGAGGAGCTTCGATTTGGTTGTTACCAAACACCTTAGGGAGGGTCCCACAGTCTCTCTCATCCAATCTGAGAGGCTTTACTCAGTAAATGTTGAACCATTGCCTCTTTCTATGCGTCTTTGAGGGGAGTTGGAGAAAAAAGATTGATCTTTGACCAAGCAAATGGAATCTTTAATAACTAATTAGCTATCAGCTAATTATTACACTCCCCTGCAATTGTTTTAATAAAAAAACAAAATATTTAGGAAGACCTGATGGACCTTATGACCACTCCCCCTTTCCCTCCCCTCACCTCAGCGTCTGAAGTGTCTCCTGGCAAACTGGCATCGGGGCGGTCGGCGCTCCGGCTCGCTCCCTCGCGCTCCGAGTTGTAGCCACTGTTGGAGCGCAGGGTGGAGGTGCCACTGTCCGGGGCGCTCTCCGGCAGGCTGTCCAGCTCACAGCTGTGCCTCCAGTGCCGTCCTGGGTCGCACAGCGCCAGTGCCAGCGAGTCGCAGCCCCGCCCACAAAGATGCTCCGGCCCCCGGCCCGGAGAAAAGTCTTCGTCAGGGCCCGCCAGGCACCACCTACAGGGGGCAGTGCAACCGTGGATAGCAAGTCCCAAGGGGTAGAAGCTACTGATGTGCTCAGAGATGAAGGCATGACACATGAGTAAACATGTGGTGCTTTTAAACTTGAGCAATTAAAAGTAAACTATAGATCAAGTGGGTATTGCATAGTGGGTGTTGTGTTATTTAACAAATCAAATGTTTTTGACTAAATGATCCTCTGAACTCCATACCTGCTGAAAAATGGTGAGGACAAACTCTGTCTCGTAGCCATGGCACTTCCAGGAGATGGCCCACCTCTCTGCAAACAAAAGACAGGGTTTTGAGGTTTTTATTTCGCTTTGGTAGGCATGCTCACACTGCATTTATAGACAATCACACCCCTGTAACAACTTGCCCTTACGATAACCCCGCCCCCAAGTTTGGTTAAAGGAATTTGATTGGCCCTACAAGAGCTGAGGATAGGGAGCAAATGTTAGTGTGCACCTCACTCTTGCTTTTGGTCTGACTGTTCTCCAGAGATGTACGTAGACCATCGTTACTGTCATGAAGCTTCCTGTTTGCTAACCTGAGGGACAGGAAAAAAAATTGATAAATACATACAAACTATGTCAGAACTAACTACTGAATAAAAAGGTTTATTTTAACATCACAGGTTCCGGTAACTGTCACTTAGCAACTATTTTCAGACTGTGTGTGTACAGTATCTCTAATTCCACTGGAATTAAATAGCAGAATTACTGTTATTTTGGCAAGAAACAAAAAAGCCTGACAGTTTTTGTGTGTGTGTGTGTGACACTTTCTTAAATAGAGGCTGAAATTTTCTGAAGTTTCTGGCACACAGGACTTACTGTAGCATCTCAATCTGTCTGACCATGTTTTCCCTCTCTTCTGAAAAACACTTCATTAGGGCTTCATCTCTGCAAACAATAATGTGATCAAGAACCTTGAACCTTACACCTTACACCAGTGACGCACATACAGATCAACACACACACAAAATCAGGCCAAGACATTCAAAGACATTTCTAAGGTAATTTTGTCACTTGAACTTGGTTGCCAGGCAACAAGGTCACAAAATTCCTGAAGCGTGCAAAGTCACTCCAGGATATCCTGCTTGCCTGATGCCAGCAGAGCAAACCACTGTGGGAGTGGCCAGACAGACTCAGGGTGAGAGAGGATCGCTGTCTTTGTGTGTGACTCACACCCTGGAATCTGACATCTGCCCCTGGTTCCTGCTCCAGACAGTGTATCTACTTTAAGAAGGAGTATCGCACAAACACACCCTTAAACCCCCTGGCCACTCCCATGGCCGACCTCTGTCAATTATATTTATACCTGGCATAAAGGTTTCACTCACTTAGGTACTGATTTGTTACAAAGCACAATAACCCCCAAACACGTCAACACACACACATGGACACACACACACACACACAGATACGCTCTCACCGCTCAAAACTGATGCTCTGGTCTGCGAGTTCACTCTTAAGAGAGTCGACTTCACTCTGCAAGAATGCTACACTGGTGTGAGACTCCAACACCTCTTGCTTCAGCTTCTGGTTTTGCTGAGACAAGGCAAAAATGACAAGCTCACTCAGTAGTTAGCCTAAAATCTGCACTCCAAGCTCACTCATTAGGTAGCCTAAATCCCCACTCTAAGCTCACTCATTAGGTCACCTAAATCCCAACTCCAATCTCCTACAGACTGCAAAGCAAACATTGTCATACCAGTGTCAGCCCATTGTTCTTTCGCTTCAGTGCTGCAATCTCATCTTTGAAGCTGCTGATCTTATTCTGGTCTTCAGACTATGGAAGATCATTAAGTTTCAGTCAGATCCCTGTTTTTACATGCCAAAGGGCGGCCAATTTGTACTGAGATTCCAGGTTATTGCAAGAAAAAGAGTTCAGTAGGTTAGCAGAGTGGATGTGATCTTAACCTTAAATGTTGTGCTTGCAACTCTATGCCAGAGCCTATTTGGTCTTATTTATGGCTTTCTGACATTAATTCAGGAGTAATTATATGCAATTTACTGCAACTTACTGGCATTTCACAGTCAAACTTTAAAAAATAATAGTAATAATACAATAGTAATAGCTGTAATTATCAAGACTGAACAGATATTACTGTAATTTAGTCAAAACCTATCATTCGTTTTCCAGTTTTGTGTTCAACTACTCCCACCGCACTGGCTTTCTGGATTAAACCTAGTCCTGCATCCAGTGGTGAATCATAAGGATGGTTCTCTGTTGCTGGGGGGTTTTAGTCCTGAACTGAACTTCATCTGTTGCGAGGGAAAGAGCACATCACCATCTCCAGGGCGTGCAGCTTCTGCTGGAGCTCACTCAGCTGGGCCTCGAACCGCTCCGTCACTTCGCTCAGGACAGCCTCCGCCTTCCTGGCCTCCTGGAAGGAACCAGAACACGCCAGACTTTTACGCAGAGAAACAACACCGTGCCACCTAGGGGCAAGAGAGGCATTTTGTCCGTTTGAAGACAGTCGCCCTTTTGATTGAGGCAGATCTGCCCTGCTTGGCAGGCAGAGAATAGTCAATTTGGACCAAGTTACAGTAACTTCTCCTTTGGTTTGGTTGACTGGCAAAAGATATGGCCAACACGTAAAAACAAGCTTCAAATATAAGGATTGGATAGTTGTCTCAGTATTAACATTTCAAGTCTCCCAATGATTGGCAGACTTGAAGAAAACAAAAGCATATACTGTTTAAACCTGCCTCATAATCT
>JAOYMR010000015.1:3969974-4003431 GCA_025802075.1 Tenebrosternarchus preto
AACATTTCAAGTCTCCCAATGATTGGCAGACTTGAAGAAAACAAAAGCATATACTGTTTAAACCTGCCTCATAATCTAAAGATCTCCGTTGTTTTTTTGGCCTTCTTCTCATGACATTGTGCACTTTATTACATTACTTTAAAACATGTTACTTTTAAAAGACAAATTCACCATATAGCAAATAATACCATATAGCACCATATAACACATAGCAAATAATACACTCTTGATGACAAGGGATGTAGACTAGTGAATCCAACTAGGTTTGCACACACACTTCCTTCATTTTTCACCAAGTAAAACAAGGTAGGTTTGTTACAAGAACCAAAGGAAAACCTGTACAGTTATGTACTGTACAGTTCAGTACATAAAGTCTGTTCAGTAGAAATTACATAACCAGATAAGGCATGGGACATGAACACAAGTTAAAGATTAAGAACATGGTGGGGGAAAGCGCCAGACTGCCTGCTATGATGTCATAGTTAAACAAAAGACCTGCTGGATACTCACATGACAAGGCTTATTAGTATACACGTTTATGTTTACTGTATCCGTGGGAACGAAGCAAACACTGCTGCTACTTAAACTTTAGGGTCAGTGCAGTCCAATGTTATGTCGATGTAAAAGAACTGAAAGATGAGATCTAGTCATTGTTTGAACCAGATGTTTAGGAATTCAGAGCATAGCCTTTTGTGATTGGAGAACACTTAGTACTATAAACATAGGACAGTAGGACAATAACCTGCATTTACGTTATTCATGCCGTGGTTTAATATGCCTACAGTTCACATGTTTATTTTTATTTTTTGTGACAAAGAAGTCGGACACATACCACGAACATTTAGATTTACATCCCTCTCAGCAGAAAATAAACACCTTTCTGTTGACTACAGTGTGAAGTAGAAGGCCACTGGGTAAGGTGGTGTGGCAGCGTGGGTGGGGCTATGTGGTGGGAGTGGGGTCTGTGCAGGGTGGAGGCCCAATGGCGGCCTCTGCCAAGGCTGACCTGCATGCGAGCGCTCATCTCCGCTGCCAGAACCCTCTGCTCCAACTCCTCCTCCATGTCGCCCAGCTGAATGGCGGCCTGGTCCTGCGCCCTGTGGATATGCCAACACGACATGCATATACACAGTATGATCCATATGATAGGATGTGAATATTGTGGTAGAACTATCACAGGTACTATGTTAGACGTGTTTAACAATGGTAGTCCTGTCATATTGTGATTGACAATGGTTGTAATGTTGTAGTACTGTGTTTGGCTACAGCCGTACTAATGCAGTGTTAAGCAGTGGTAGCAGTAATGTTAGTACTGTGTGAGTCTTTATCAGATATCCCACCACGTCTGGAACTTCTGAGAACCTTATGCATAATGATAATGTCTCCCTGATGCCCACAAATTATATACAATATCCCAGAAATCTATTTTGTTGGGTTAAAACAATGACTGTGTTGCTCATTGTGATGCTCACTGTGCACCAGCAATCTTTGCATTGCCCGTGGTGACTTAAATGACTGTAAAAGACATGCTGAGGGTAGTTTAACAGGCTTCATTAAGCACACAGGAGAGGTGTTGCTGCCTTCATGAAATGAGACATTGCAGGGTGGGAGGTCTGGATTTGCAGCAGTGATGCTGTGTTTTACAATGATAATGTGTTTGACAATAATAGTACAGTGTTTGGCAATGGTAATACTGTGGTAGTACTGCATTTGGTAATGGTGGTCCTGGATACATGATATGTCATATGGCAACAGGTCCTTCACTCAGAACACATCCAACGACAGCAGTAATGTAAAGTAGTTATGCAGTAACATAGCAGAGTGTTTTAGGAAAGCAGAACAACAGAGTATTATGGTAGAAAAGATGCTTTAGTTAATGGGGTGGATTTCATAGATGTGTGCATGCATGCCTTTTTACAGCCAGAGCCAGGTTTTCCTTCTCAGTGTTCTGTAGCTTGATCTCTCTGATGAAGTTGAGGATGACTCTCTCATACTGAGGAATCATCCTAGCCTCAGTCAGGCTGATGTTGTGGTACAGCGTTGACACCTGGTCAATCCTACACACAGACACACACACACACACACATACAAACAGAGTCAACCCTAAGATAATACAACATCATATATAACCTCACCCTTTACAAAGTGGTGGAGACTGATGAGTTATTGAAAGGCCTGAGTTAATAGCAACAAGTACTGAAAAGAAAAGATTGGATGAATACATTTATATTCTAACACTTTCAAAATAGACCAACAGAAACAGTGTTAGATGTGTTGTACAGTGCAAAGAGTTAACCTTGAAGGTTTGCTTTATCACAGAAATACCAAACTTCACATGAACTTTGTACTGGGGCCTGATATCATTTTTCCACTTCCTATATCCCCTGAGTCCAGCAGTGGGATGGTGGAACTTTCCTGGACGGAGATTAAAGCATTTTGGTTCCTGGAATTTCCAGAAGCTCTGAGCACAGCTGATGATGCACCTGAGCCCAGCCTTAGCATAATCTTTCAGGGAATTCTGGGAGGACATTTTTGGATCTGACATAACTTGAGTCCTGTGTCTCACCTGAATCCTCTGGTATACAGACTGGCTTTTTTACAGCATATTTTCCCCAAATTACCTAATTATATACTTTATTGGTACACTGGGCACCTTTTGAAACCAATGTTTAAAAAAACAATGGTCCATTCTTTATTTATAGGTGACTACATCTGATAAACAAAGAAACATGCAAACAAACAACAAACACGTGTAAAATACATTTTTAAGTGGGAAAGCTGCTCATTATTATCAACATGGTCATGTTTTCCTCTTTAATGATGTTCTAGCAGTACAATGTGTTTTTCTGCATATGAGGATTGTGAAGAAGAGCTGCTAATCGATGTTGGTTCAGTTGGAATGGTGGCAGGGTAGGTGGTTTCAGACATACTCATCCTTTGATTCTGAGATCCTCATTTATCCATTTGTCATAATAATCAAGGTACATTCCAATACCAACACTGAAAACACAGCAACCATCACTTATGGCCAGAAGAAAATGCACCTCATTGAAGTCCGCTGATAGAAATGTCAGAAAAGTGTCTTTAAAAAGAATCTGTGCTGTCACTGCGTATAAGCAATATAACTGAATTAGAAGTTTTCAGAATACTATAAATCCAAACAACCTGGGTTTTAGAAGCCATTGTTCTGCATATTCTGACTGGAGTAAATGTCGTTCCTTGAGCTAAGAGTGTACAGGGAAGATCAAAATTTGTTAGCAGGGAATGTTGATGTGTAGACTAAATATAAGTGTTATAACTGAAAAAAAGAAAAAGTATAAAATCTCAAAGAAACTCCATCTAATGCCAAATTCAAAATAACTGCTTTTTAACAACATGACACTTCTGTCATGACACCCTGTGCTGAGAGAACACTGTTTTATTCTTCTTTTTTTTTTACACAATGACTGTTGGAATAATTCGTGCATTTCAGGTGCATTTCAAACTTTTTATTCTCGTGATCATCCTTACCGTGGGATGAATTTCGTCTGGTCCTCTATCCTGGTTTTGAAGTCCTCCCAAGCCAAGGAAAAGGTTTCTACACTGTTCACGTCGTCACTCATTTTGTCTTCACTAATGAACCTGCAAGCCTTTTCAAATCCGTGGACAAATTCAGCCAAATTTATCGTACCGTCCTTGTCCGCATCTAGTTTATTGAATAACCCATCTACGTCCGCTGACTGGACATGCAGCTCTGAACACATTTTTAAGAATTCACATTTTTCAATTCGTCCCGAATTATTAGCATCACAAGCGTGAAACAGGGCGCGAATTTTTTCTTTTTGTGCATCTGACTCCATACATGGAAAACTTTGTGCTCGGAGGAAATATCCCATTTATCTCATAAAAGCAGCGTTAAAACCATTGTTACTTTTCTAAAACATATGTAAAATATGACCTGCTCTGGTAGGTGCGAGCTCCAGATGAAATATGTCAATTGTTTTTTTTTTATTTCCGATGTCTTAACATTACGCAGTGTCAAGAGGAGCTTGCGTGGCTTCTTCGGTCTACTTATTTTAGCGTGCAAACACAAACTTTTAAGCTGGGTTAAGTAAACAATTTTGACGTCGACTGGTTTATAGGCTGCTCTACCGAGGTAGCCTACTGTAGCATTTCACTTACATTCATTGAAGTTTGAAATTGAAATGAAAAAATTTAAAATGAAGTTTACAGTTATTACATATTTGCTACTGTTCTGTCAAACTTTATAATGTACTGTTTAAAGGAGGGGGCGACTAAAATTCAGATTGTCATTAAAATACAGTACAATTTCAAGACCCCAGAGGGAGACAAAACACTAACGAGAAAATCACTTGGAAAAAAATCGCGTCACCAATACATGCTCACCTCTTCATTTTGAACACTTACCTCGTACCCACGGGCATTGTCTGTTGTAATAGGTTCCTCCCCAGCCTGAATGTGCATTAAATACACTTTATCTCATTTACCACTGTTCTCTGAACACATTATCACCACTGAACTACCTGAGTGACTGACATGGAAGCGACTAATTGTGTCTGAAACAAGGAATAGGAAAACCATGTCCTCATATTCAATTTGTGGGTAATTATAATATGTACTGGACAACCTATAAAAATATTAATCTGCCATCTGTGGTCAGACAGAATAAGAATTATACAACTCTGTGGAAGCTTAAAGAATCATGAGCGGAGAGAGAGTCTTGTTTAAGCTACAGATACAAATCATTTTGATGATGGGTGCTTGTAAAACACTGACTTTCAATGTTTGGTCATAATTAGAATGATTATGGAATGGGAGGTCAAGAATTCTGATTCGGAGTCAGTCACAATTAACACAATTATATGTCCAGTGTTATATCAGTAATGATCTGGGATCAGCCATCAGGAGAATAATTATACAGATGGACAGGTGTCAGCAGTAATGATAATCAGAATGGTTAGGGTTAGTACAGGGTGACTCATATCTCACAAAGCTTGATTGTATACCTGATGTGAGTAAACACATTTTTAACTGCAGCGATTATATGGTTGGTGGACTGTAAAAATATTAATCTGGGGTGAGGCGTAAGGCCTGATGAGCGTACTTACAGCCCTCCATCAGCCATACAAGCATTCCTATTGGGATACACTGTAGCGGCATTGATCTGAGGTCAGTGATATCTTTATATGTTGATGGATGTAAAGATATGGCTTTAGTGTTAACCAACACCCAATTAATGGGTCTTGTCTTTTCATTTGGGATATAAAGGAAATTATGTGGGTCTTCTTCACATGAGCCTTAATCTCAACTGCCTGAATACAGCAAAGCTCTCCTCAAAGCTCTCTTCATTCACGTGCTGTAACATTCAGACGCTCAGACAGCAAGCAAGTGCAGGTAAGGCAGGATAGGTATACTTGATTTTAATGACAGAAACCCAACAGGACAACACACAAAAGAACTGACAGTACATAAAACAGTACATCAGAAAATCATATAGGACATACAGCTCTACAGGTTACACAAGATAATAACATTAGACCAAACACAAAACACATGTAACAAAGACAAAACCCACAGAGAAGATAGCAGGGAGTAACACTGAACTGACTGACATACACTGGCAAGGAGACTCATTAAGAATTAACATCAAGCAACATTCTAGAACATACTAGAAGGGGTGATAAGACAACACAGAATACACAAGGGACAACAAGGAAAGCAGAGAGAGATGGGGAGCAGAGAAGAACAGGGAAACACAAGAGATACAGTTAAACACAGAGCCAAATCAGATTAAGAACCAGGAAACTCAACAAGGGGGGTAGCAGTAACAATGATACTTAGATATGAGGACAAAAAGACAATAACCAACAACTAGAGAAAAACTAAGAGACCTTAAATACTAAAACTAATAAAGAGGAAAGGGGGCAAAACTAAAAACCTGGAACAGATTAAAACAACAGAAAACCAGGACTGGAACGGAAAGGGAGCAGTCAGTCAACCAGGGCTAGGAGAGGGGTTATCATGACACCTGCAAACATCTGCCATGCTCTGGAATGTGAAATATCAGGTTTGTTAAGTTCAGCTATCGTTCCTGCATCTCAACAGGACAAACAATTCAAAAAGAAAATCTGTCTGTAGAAACCTTTCACAAAGGTGTTGGATGTCATTGCACCATTGTTTTCTGATCGCTGATTAAATATCACTGCATTGCATTTTTTTGCACAGTATTTACTGCTCTTGATGCAAAATCTTCATGGGTTAAATTGTCAAATGGAGCAGGAAAGACAATAACATTTGCATTGAATGGACACTCCTAAACCAGGAAGGGAAATATTTGTTTAATGCTGCTTTTTCTGCACTTGGCAGGCATGTTTCTGTAGGTAATGAACCGTTAATTTAAATAACTTCTGTTATTATCGAAATGCCTTAACAAATGTAAAGCTTTTTCCAGTGAGCATCTGTGTATGATGTATTATTTTCTTTTAGAGAATGCAGTCATCTGTATGGTACAGAGCCTCATCTGTGGAGAGCCTGGTAAAAGCAGGAAAAAAAAGGTCTAGCTAAAACACAGGCAGAACGACACATAACACGCTGGTGAACAGGCTGCTCACATGGAATATCTTTAGAGGTGCTGACAGTGAGCCATGGGCAGCACTGGAGGAGAGCTTAAAATTGTGAGAAAACATCTTTTAACATCTTACATATTGTTTTACTTTAATACCAATTTCCTGAGAAATATTTGTATTACCTCTAAAGAAGCTCTACCACTTCTTTCAGCAAAAGGACACTGCATGACCAACTCACTAAGTACAGATCCCAGCTGGATTAATTCAGCTAACCTCAGATATAAAAGCATACACAAGGTCCTTGGACATTTACATATGTCATTGATTTCTGTGTAAACGCTTTAAAACAAATCTTTCTTTCACTGCAGATGTGCAGGTAAGGGTAGTTGTATGTTACCAGCCACAAACTCTTTTATTTTACCCCTGTTGCAGCAATACTTAATGCACCTGAGCATTACGTATTGCTGTATGGTTAATTAATTATTGTTTTATGTTTATGCTTAAACATACAGAATAATTGCCAACATTGTGAAGGTAATTGCTTACTAAATCACCAAAATTCCATGAATTGCCATAGCTGTTAAATAAGTTTACAGTAGTAATGTGTTTGAACACACTTGGCTAAATGCATGTTTTCATAATCTTAAAGGCATTTAAATCCAATTGTTTATGCTTAATAAATTATTTTCTAAGATAAATATAAATTGTGATAGCTGATAGTCTATTTATGAATTGATTAAAAAATAAAATTTAAAAAAAGGAAATGGAAATGAAAACTTTTTAAATGCCTCCTCAGCAAATAGTTTTCATTCAGAACATTAGTCTCACCCTTCAAATACTCAGCATATGCTGTGAGGATATGATGTCATAGGTGCTACCTCATTAATGTATGTTCAAGGTTAGTGTTTTAGTACTGGAGCTGGTATGTGTATGTGCTAAATCCACAGCTGGTGTTTCTCTACAGTTTCTGACTGCTGTAATTCTAGACACTGTAATTCTTCTTCTAAATAACTTGAAAACAAGTCAGACCAGGCTTAAATATGCAACTGCACAGTATTCTAGTAAAGAAGAGATTGAGAGCGGAGCACAAGCGTCTTGTCACTGATACTGTTCATATTAACATGAGTAGCTGTTAATTATTAGGCCTACTGTAATTGTGCTTTACTTCCAGACCTTACTGGCTTGTTTATAATCACTTCCTCAATGCTTACACTTTCAGAAAATTATTTTATTAGTGCTATGGTTGTTATATTTACCTTTACTCTCTGTAGCTTCTCTTTGATTGGTCTTCACTCATAAGCTTTGTGCACAGGTAGTGCAGTAATAATGACAATAATAAAAGTAACATTAATAATGTGTTTTTTTTTATATGTGGGCCTAGAAGCTTTCATGTACAGAAACAAATACATATAATACAAACAAAAGCATGAAAACAGAAACAAACAGAAAAAGGTTTAGTTCTACCATTTACTGTTATTTATTCAGCACAAAAGATATCTGAGGAAGCTCACTACGACAAATAATTTCTTCCTTTGTATTACTTCTGCATCTACGCAATCCTTTACTCCACATTGTCTGTAGGTTTTATAGAGTGCACATTAGGCTAAACGTTCACTGTCAAAAAAGTACAAGTGTGATACTTTACAGTTTATAACATTAAATAGCTTATCGACTAGATTGAAAATTCCTGGAACATCAAATTTAGATACTGGCGAGAATACGCTGAATATCGTGACAGTGGTGGTGACGAACCTGACAACGTAAGGTTGATTACGTCAGAAGGCCTGAAGGCGGAAGTCAGTGCAACAACATCTCGATTAGTGACAGGATTTGTAGTGGATAGAAACAAATATTTTAGGTGTAATTTAGCTTGTGCTGTAAAACCCCAAGGATTTACATAGCTGACATGTCTGTTTTTGGGAAATTGTTTGGAAGTGCGGGGAAAGGGGGCAAATCAGCAAGCCCACAAGAAGCTATTCAGAAACTCCGTGAGACAGAGGAGATGTTAACGAAGAAACAAGAATATTTAGAGCAAAAAATTCAGGCGGAACTACTAACAGCAAAGAAAAATGGGACGAAAAATAAACGAGGTATGTATTAAATGTTCTAGCAGGTAACAAGTTCTAACGACTCTTCTGTGTCCTAGCCAGCTCACTTTTTTAGATAGTGTTTTTTAGCCATGACTAGGTATCTTAACACTAGCTAAACACGCCAAGTGCTTTACACAAGCTAACTAGCTAACTAGCTATCCTAACCAGCTAATAAACTTGGTAAGTTGTGACAGTTGCTATAATGCCGTTGTCAAAGGAAAAGTGGAAGCTTGCCTTGTTAGTCAGACTTTTTCGGAGTCATCACCCATTTAGGTGTGTTTAGATATTTTTATTATTTTATTTTTTTACACACCCTGGCCCTTAACGTGTGAACGTAATCATAGTTACTACAGCTGTGTAGCTAGCTAACAACGGGGAAAGTACTTTGGGAAACCACACAGGACCAGTGGGTATTTGACCTACAGCTAATATTTGTTTTATTTATTGCTGCTCAAATTGATATTGAAGATAACTGCTGGACAGAGACAGGTGTAACTCTTTTTTACTTTAGTAATGTCGTATTCGTTTTCATCTAAAAAAGACATGCTTTAATAAGTTTTTATGTCCTGTTCTTTGGAATCTTTGTGTACTTCACTACATTTTCTAAATATCCCTAATATCACAGATGTTAGTCATTGTTTTCACATCTTCTGTTTTTGTAAAATGTAGAAAGGATTTGAAACAAAGAAACTAGATTTTTCCAAATGTTTAACTAGTATTGTAAGTGCTTATACTTTATTAATAAGATGATGTATGCTATCCCCTTTCTCAAGCTGCCCTTCAGGCTCTGAAGAGAAAGAAGCGTTACGAGAAACAGCTAGCTCAGATTGATGGGACACTGTCAACCATTGAGTTCCAGAGAGAAGCTTTGGAGAATGCCAACACTAACACTGAGGTGCTGAAGAACATGGGCTTTGCAGCCAAGGCCATGAAAAATGCTCACCAGAACATGTAAGATGCAAGAAAATTAACATTCATATCTACGAACTTTACCCAGACTCAGTATGTTTTCTATGCTCCTGAACAATGCCTTGTTTGTTTTGAATATATTTTGTTTTCCTAGGGACATTGACAAAGTGGATGACCTCATGCAAGACATTACTGAACAGCAGGAATTGGCCCAGGAGATTTCAGATGCTATTTCAAAACCTGTTGGCTTCGGAGAAGAGTTTGATGAGGTACAGCAAGATCTGCGTTCAGCTAGAGTGCACAACACAAATGAAAGGGTCTTTAAAGTAGTGAGCATTCTTGACATTCAGGGGAGATAAATATAATTTCTAAATATATATGTCAAATGTTTTAGTAAAGTAATGCAAACCTGTAATTCTGAAACAATGAGTGTATTAAGTAGAATAACAACATTGATGTACAAGCTAAATATATCAAAATGATTTAACTAGCAGTGCTTTTTAGTTTGATACATTTTTATTCTCCTGACTGCATTGTGCTATGTTTCAATGTACTTTAACTTCATTTTGGTTGTCCTCTTCAGGATGAGTTGATGGCTGAACTGGAAGAGTTGGAACAGGAGGAACTGGATAATAACCTGTTGGAAGTTGGAGGCCCAGAGACCACCCCGCTACCCAATGTGCCTTCGACCTCATTACCTGCCAAACCAGGTAATATTTACAGCATTTGGTACAATGCTTTACCAGCAACAGGGTAGTAATAACAGTAATGTATTTTGATCATTAAACATGCTCTTATAAGTCAGTTAACCTTGATAAAAAATAATTTCATAGTATTTAAGATTTTAAATGTATCAAAAAAAAGAAAATAATGTGAATGTGAGCTCTAATCCCAACTGTACACATCTCATAACTTTTCCTTTTTTTCCGTCCCCAGTCAAGAAGAGAGAGGAAGAGGATGAGGATGAGATGGCAGAGCTGAAGGCATGGGTAATGTGAACCTAGCCTAAGCTGCCGGACTGTCTTATCACTCCCTGCCCTGTGTTTGATGTTCAGAATGGATCTGAACACCTCCGGAGGGTTAATATTGTGAAACAATCGTCTTGGAATCTGTATCTCCTATGGCTGAGTAAATCAAGTCCACGAAGACAAGAGTTACCAGTGCAAAGCGATGTAAAACGGGCTGAGAACAAAACATACAAAAAAAAAAAACAATCAGATGAAATGATCTAACCGTGTTTGTTGCTTTGAAATTCAAATTTAATAATATGGAATCCACGTGAAATGCTTTTTGATGAGCTTTTAGTGACTCAGTCCCTTAAAAAATCTACCTCTATTTGTGTAGTAAACACCCAGTAGTAACATTTTTTCCCCATAGCCTGTCTAATATGGAAAGTGCCTGGGTAACAATAATCAAACTCATGTGGCCATATAACAAATATTACTGTTTTTATATAGATGCTTGTAGATTTACACACTTTTTGCATAATTTATATGCTCTATTCCTTAACCCTGTATGAGAAACTCAAGTTTTTTGAAGCATTTCCACTAACTGATATAATGGGGGTTGATGTGGGTTCTGTTATGTCAGGCCAACTTTGTATGCTATTCAGAAATCCAAAATCTCTTGGTTGCGGCACTGTCTGTCCTTTAGATAAATTTCAGACTAATCTAGAAATATATATGTCCCGCTTATCAATATTACTAAAAGGAAGATTATGAGGATAAAGTTCTAAGGTAACGCTAAGATTCCTGTTTGAAGAGATCTGTATGAATACACATATGCTGTATCTTTTCTATAGAAATAAGGATGTAACACAAGGAGTGATGTGTACATTTGTATGTGTGACATTATCTAGAAAAGACTTTTATTTGAAAGATCATTAAACTTTTGGATTTAATTGTTATGGTGGTATTGGTCTTGCTATGGAATTCCAGCAGGTTGATGGCAATTCTTGCTTCAAACAGGCCTATAGCCAAAACAACAATACCTGTTGGCTTTGCACTTTAAGTGTATGGATATGTGTGCTTCCTGCTATGTGCCTTAACTATTGGCATGCTTATGCAACTTGAGTGGCATGCCCTAACATGATTATATGACTAATGTGTATAACTCCTTACAGGAATTTGAGATTCACTGAATTAAAGACGTGAGAAGCATGGTACATTTGCTATTTCCCTGTTCTTCTACTTGTAAATACTGCATTTATGTGAATCCAGCATTTTGTTCTCATTTTGTCAAGGATGTTCATTATTTAGTCCATTGGGTTGGACATGCATAAGTGTGCTTTAAATAAATACTTACATCCTGAGACGATCCTTATGTATGAATTATTTTCTTAACTAATGAGAATCGCAGTGGTCTCTGTTTAACTTGCAGAAGGTTTTAAACTCCTGTCATAGTGGACTTTTATCATCATAAGGCGGCTCTCCATGTATTGCACTAGCATAAAGAGTTCAGGGCTTCTCATAGTGCCAGATAAAAAATGCTTCATTCTCCAGCAGTATATAGGACTACAGGTCCAACGTTGTAACACAAGCCCGTTCTTCAATCTGACGCATTGTATTTTCGTAGCCATGACGCAATTATTCGTCGTCGGAAGTACGCTTGCGCGCTAAGGAATCGTTTGCTGATGCAAGAAATCCACAGTGGAGTGGTCTATCTGTAGCTAGCTGTTTGTTCGAACTAAGACAGTCCAAAATATAGTTTTCGATACAGCAATCATGTCAGAAGACGAGGTGAGTTGGAGGTTCTTTTTATGTATTTTGTCACAGATCATACAAATTAATGATGTAGTATGACTTTGGGCCTTTGACATAATCAGCTAGCTAGGTTAGCTAGCACGCACGACAGCCAGCTAGGCTAATACGCAGAGGGTTGCTTTTGGTACCTAGCAGTAAGCCAGTCGTTTGTCCCACGTTTCTCGAACCCTCTTTTGAACTGGATCGTTTCGCTAAAATTTGTGATTGGAAGTGCTGAGAGTAACTGTCAAGATAAGTAGTCATATTTTTCATTTATTTATTTTAATTTGTTTTCAAGCACGTGATTCTTTCCATGTGTAAAAAGAAATATTTGTAGTAATGATTAAAGCTGTAAATCTTTAGTTTTCAATTGTGTATATATATTATAATGTTATAAAATATAGAAAGAATACAGCCCAACAGTATAGCACTAAAGCCTGACCAATTAGAATTTCCACCTGATTATTTTGAGAATGAATGCATATGTGTATTATTGCACAGTTCTTTAACAGCATCTTTGCCGCAAAAACTTTTAATCAGGACAGACCACAACTAGTCTTAATTTCCCTACCATCTCCAGATTTTATTTGACCCCACCACAACCAAGAAGAAGAAGAAGAAGAAGAAGCCCTTCATGCTGGAGGAGGAAGGCGATGGGCTCGGGGAAGAGACCCAGCAGGCTGAGCCTCGAGAGGCAGAACCAGAGGCCGGGGAGGAGCGCGAGGTGGAGCCGGAGGAGGACGACGGCAGAAAGAAAGGTGTTGTGAGCGAAACGCTCCGCCCAGTGCTGCTCTTTTCCCACTGTCATGCCATCAGAAATTTTGAATGCAGCAAGAGGCTGAAGTTGGGGGAACTTGGCTCAGGCTTGTTACGATTTGGGCTCTTCAAACACGGATTACCGAACAGGCTAATGTTTGGTTTTATTTTAGTGTATAACAGCACAAAGTTATGGTTCTCACCTCTTAGCCATGTGGTCTTAACTGTATTTGAGAGTTGTGTTTATGTAGATAATGGAGAGAATCTTCACAAGATTGTTTTACACTTCCACAGAGGCAACAGATGACTTGGATGATTTGAATTTCTTTAATCAGAAGAAAAAGAAAAAGAAACCTAAGAAAGTGTTTGACAATGACCTCGAAGAGGGCATGAAGGTTGGTGACTTTCATGGTGTTTGTCAGTTTTTCAAAAAAAAAAAAAGATGACTCATCTGCTTCATTATGGACCTGCACTAAATTGACATTGCCACAGGACCAACACCTATGGTTTTTCTGTATTCTGTATTATCGTATCTGATGTAACTACTGTATTAAAGTAATAACCAGTCTTGTTGTTGCAATGGTGACCAGGAGCTGAAGATTGAAGCCGAGCAGCATGAAGTGGTGGAAGACGACGATCTGGATCTGGTATTGCCAACAAAGAAGAAGAAGGCCAAAAAGGTGGAATTTGTAGAAGAGGGTGAGGCAATCGAGAAAGACGATGGTAAGTGAGCCTTTCTCTCCTGTGTTTCATGAAGGTACGTGTAAGGCAATTTTGCACTGAGTTTAGTTGGGCTTGTAAATAGCATGATTGTGCATCCAAAGATTTACAGTCCTGCATTTGCTGACTCATGTAATTCCCCAACTGTTTTTGTGTTGTTATTTTTTTTATGTATGTGTGTGTATATATATTTGCCTTTGCCTTTACAGCTATAGAGGATGATGAGGGTAAAAACCTAGATGGCATCACGTTTAGTTCTCAGACTGGGCCAGCTTGGGCAGGCACAGAGAGAGACTACACATATGATGAGGTACACTCTCGCCCTTCTGTATTACACCTGCTCTGTGTTTGTACACTTGTTTAATTGTGGTCTGAAAGTCATGCACTCAGATGTAACTGTACCACTGGTTAATGGCGAGCATGACTTTCTGATGTCAAACACTACTTTTTTTGGTTTTGTTTAACCTTTTTGAAAGTTCTCAGTAAGAACTGTTTTATCCTGTTGTCTCTACAATAGGTCTTTGTGCAGAGGTTTGTTTGACGTAGAGGTTTGTTTGGTAGTTTGATTTGGTTTGGAGCTCTGGCTGACCATGTTGCTCCCACCTGAACAGCTCCTGAGCCGAGTCTTTAACATCATGAGGGAGAAGAATCCTGACATGGTGGCTGGGGAGAAGAGGAAGTTTGTCATGAAACCCCCTCAGGTGGTGCGGGTGGGAACCAAGAAAACCTCCTTCGTCAACTTCACTGACATCTGCAAGCTGTGAGTGCACTTCCCAAAACCCTTTCTGCTCTCTCCTCTCTCCCTTCCCCTCATTTTCCTTGTGTTAGTGCAACGAATCTCAAAGTAGAAACCGAACAGTGACGTGCTCGATTCTCTGCAGGTTGCATCGTCAGCCAAAGCATCTTCTGGCTTTCTTATTGGCTGAATTGGGAACAAGGTAACCAATGAAATGACATGGATTAAGATGTTTTTCCCCCACCCCCATTGTGATCCTTATTAATGTTGGTGTGTTTCTTTTTGTAGTGGCTCCATAGATGGAAATAACCAGCTTGTGATCAAAGGACGATTCCAACAAAAACAAATAGAGAATGTCTTGAGAAGATATATCAGTAAGTCTGTTAAACAGGACTGATGCTTGAACTTGGCTGTGGGTGGTATGAAAAACCCATCATCATAGCAATAAATTACATCACCATACACCTTTTTTGGGAGAGCAGGGGTATTGCATGTGTCATCAGTATCTAAAACACTGACCGTGTTTGAACCTAGTGTATTTTTGTAAATATTAAATACATTTATGCTTTTTTAAAAATGTTTTATTTGAAAAATTAAGTAGCATGAAATTATTTTCACTTATGGTTATAATTTGCCACATTGCCCATATATTCCTTTCCAGATCGAATAACACAAAAGTCTTATTATTCTTTTATCCCCCTCCCCTCCCCAGAGGAATACGTGACCTGTCACACCTGTCGCTCGCCGGACACCATCCTGCAGAAGGACACGCGCCTCTACTTCCTGCAGTGCGAGACATGCCACTCGCGCTGTTCTGTGGCCAGTATCAAGACCGGCTTCCAGGCCGTCACGGGCAAGAGAGCCCAGCTCCGTGCCAAAGCCAACTAATGAGGCAGCCCCTCCTCTCTGTGCCCCACCTTTCATCTCCTTCCATTTCCAAGCATACCCTATACTGCCCCCTTGTGGCCAACAAGCGACCACTGTTGGCAGAGGGAGGGGCCTCTCACAGTATTGGACTTCCAGTGTGAGCTGTGGTGAACATGCTGAGTGGTTTGTTTGTGAGATATAAAAAAAAAAATAATGTACAGTATAGGCAGGGAGGACGGATGGAGGAGTAATCCACTTAATGACCCTCACACATAATGGTCACACTTTTGCCCTTGGTTGCTCTGAGATGGATCATTTATCAAAAAGGACAGGTGACCAGGGTATTTCATACTCGCATCTGTTGTGTTTTCAAACGAGTAGACATTGTTTTTCTGATCTGAGCTGCGTGCAGAGATGGTATCGGCCGAAAATGGTGCCGTGTCCTTCCAGGCCAGTGGTTTACATGCTGCCCCCATCGATTTGTACTTTAGAAATGGAACTAGCTTTTGTTTTGACTAAGTTAACTTTGGACTGAGACGGGGTTTTTTTTTCAATGCCTACGTTTGTCTTTTGTTTATTTCGATTGGAATTTGGTTATGTGCTACATCTGTCAGAATCAGATTTCGTGCTCTATTGCTCGTGCCTGCAGTGCATTGACTTTTAGCTGTTTTACTGCTCTTTAAACTGCGTCCGTCAGGAGGCGACTTGCAGTTTTATTTTGATCATCTCTAAACAATCTCACAGTCGTTTTTGACGTGTACACAATATGGGGCAGCAAATATTCCACAGTATTAAGGCTGAAAGATGGGTGTCATTGTTTAAGCTGACTTTTTTAATTAAAAAACGTCAATAGCAGTGTCAGCGTTTGTTATTTGGAGTTTGTACCAGCAGCAAAAGGTGGGATGCTACAGTGAAGCTTGAGCGTGCGCCCTTTACAATAGTTGCCCGGAGGTGAGTGCGTGCGCGCGCGAGCAGCTGAGAAGCCGGCGCGACTGCGTCAAGTGCAGAAATGGCGGCGCTCCAAGTAGCTGTTCTGGTAAAACCATCATATCAAAGAATGCGGTGAATGTGTGTAAAGTAAGTTGTGAGTTATACAACGTTTTCAACTGAATGATGGAACACTACTTGGCGTGTTGGCATTACTATTTATGGTGGAACACACAGTCACTAAGGTAGCTACATTAATTCATTTAGCCTAAGTTGGCTGGTTAGCTAGCTGCTGAAAAACTGCAACTATTACTTATCCAAATGAATGTCTACGTTTGCGACGTCTGCTAGTTACACCTAGCACGTTTACTTTGCTGATTAATCTGATATACTATATAGACGACACTCGACATTTTAGCTGACTAGCTGTTAACGTGGGTAGCAGTCATGGAGTCTTGACTTGGCTATCTTGGTTAACGCTAGTAACCAACTACTGAATCCAACATGCAAGTAAGTGGCCAGTTTCTGCCATGAGAGCATTTTTGGAGTGTATCAGACCACTTTCAATTCAGCAGTTCCAGTAACACCTTTAAGGAATTAATCGACACTATACCAGTAGTGTAGTATGCCACTACCATTATTTGCCTAAACCTTCAAGATAACTGCTTAATAACGTGGCTCTTGGTGTGGATGCAAGGTAGGTCTTTCTTATAAAATGGATGTGTAGACATTACCATCTAGGAGATGAATTAGTATTGACTGTTTTTATTTTATACATACACTGTCAAGTGGCTTTATCTGTGTTAGCATAGTATACAGCCAACACTGTCCCTTTGGATTATACTGTAGTTAAGACCTGATTGTCAGGCTTTTATTTCTTAATAAAACCATGACCACTTACAAACTTTAGTATGGCTGTATTCTTTTAAAGCCACTTGGTAAAAATGGCCAAAAGAAATCAGTATTTAGTAGTATTAAGGTTGGTGAGATATTAAACAATTGTACAAAACAGCAACACAGTGCTGATTCTTGCTTCCACTTCTGTTTCCTAGGATTAATTTGTCCACTGCTTGTCTGTCCAAATGGAGGATGGTGGAGATCTCCACCCTTAGCTTGCTCACAGCTGGAGAAGTTGGGCTGGCGCTCCATCAGGCAGTAAAGGTCTTGGATCAGGAGCTACACCCCCCTTCGTATCCATGGCGTCACAAAGGTTTGCTGTTCTCCCTCTACCATGCCAGGTGCACTTACACTCCTTCTGATATCCTCTAGTATCAAAAGTAAGGTGTTTTTTCTCTTTTTAAAGCAGGGACAGTTATACTGTCTAAGTGTAGAAAATGGCCACTACACAGTGCTTGGCCTTTCTCAACCCAGTTGGACTGTCGCACACTCAGGAAGAGGTCAAGGCTCTGAGATCTGCAGTTCACACATTGTGGGTTATACAAATATTTAGATGGCAACAGTAAGAAATGTTTTAAGCCTGCTGTTACTTTCCAGATGATGGAATTATTTAATTAAACACTTGCTGACTAAATTAAAGCAATTTTGTTACTAAGTACCAAATTTCACCACTTGTATAAAAAGCAACATGTCTACTCCATGTTTAAATTGCTCTGTCTGTTGCATGTGATGTCTTCTGTTGATCTGGTTTAATAAATGTCTGGGCTGGTGTGGTTTTATCAGCATCCTTCCAGTTTAATTTTCTTTGTTTAAACTGGTGCTTTTTCATAGTCTAGGCAGAAAATAATTTAAAGATCTCTCTCGCGCTGTTTCATGCCCATTCTCAGTTTGATGTAGTGGAAGCTAGTGAGATAGGAGAGATGTTCACTTGTTCAAGAAAACTGTAATTACTTCCCGAAGCCATACCTGAACCCAGGGCTACAAATAACAGAGCCCGTCCTGTAATATGGTTAATCGTACCTGTTCAGTGCTCACAGGCACGGTCAACTTCCATTTCTCTGCATACTGTACAATTAGCATAAGCATGTCAGTAATTGTGTAAAGTAGAAGAGTACAGGCCCTTTATTTCTGTCTTTTCTGTGTTTTGCATGCATTCAGAGGAAGGGAGGGTTAAAGGAGGGACTCTTTCAGTGGGAAAATGTGGCTTTACTTTAGAGGCTTTGCTATTAAAATTTATGGTCATGGGTGCCTGAAGTGTATTTGACTTTAAAACTTGACACTACAGCCAGACATCATTTTTCTGGGATAACTTTAGCAGTTTTTGTGGATTTTGCAAATGTTAGTATTGTAATGGTAAGAACCATAACTGTATGTGTATGTTCAGGCCATTTTAGGCTTGGAGGAGAAGACTGTTTTCACTGGTGATGGGATACTGTGAGCCTGCAGGCATATCGGTGAGGGACGGTCCCCACTACAACCCTTGCGTCCCCACCCATCTAGAACAAGGTGCTGGAGTATGATGATGGTGAGTCTTACAGAGTGGAAAATTATGGACAAGCTCTGACTTGATTATTAACAAACGGGACTTGTCCATGGCTCATGCTTTGAATTCTGCTGAATAATACGTTTCTTTTCCACTGTTATGAATGATACTGTGATTTAGGTTATTTGTTGCCATTTACAAAGGTTGTATCTTTTAGACCATAATCATAATGCATTCTGGAAATGCATTTAATTAGTCACTGCTCACATAAAGCCCAGAATGAATGGGTCCCAGTTGGCCTAATGCCAGATTTTGTCTGTGCAGCAAAAACCAAACTGAATGTTCATGAGATGTGTAGCTTCTCGTATGGGCAGTATGAGTGATGGTTAACTGTTACATTTCTCTGTATTTTGGAGAAAAAAATTCTAAGATATTTTCAGTATTTACTCTTGTTCAGATGGTGAGACAGCTTGGATTACTTGTGTTGTGGTTTAGTATCTTTCCACTGGCTTGTTCCTTTAGCAGCATCTTAGATTTTTTTCAACAAGAAATAGATTTTTAAATGGATATTGAATACAACTAACTCCTGCACTCTACAGTCTTTCCTGTAGAGAAAACTCTGCTGTATTTGCTGCATTTCTTTGTCTGTAAGAATTTAGGTGCTTTGCCCTTTGCAGGTACGCCTGTGACCATGAGCCCAGGTGGAAAAGGATGAGCGCACCTTCTTACACTGGGCATGAGCTGGACCATGATGAGAGGAAACACATGGGCATTAAGGTGATTTTCACCTGTTCTTTTAAAATGCATTCCATGAGCTAGTCTGTTGAAAAAGAATATTAGACAGTTTGTCTGTGGAAATCTTAGTATTAGGTTTGTTGAACTGAGTCGAGAGAATTTTTCTTGACCGCTTTTCTTCCAACACTTCAGATGCTTATGGCCTCATAAGTCTTCATCCCGTTGGTATACTACCTGAAGAGACACCGATGGTCTGTACTCAAGATCAGGAAGATTGCCTACAGGCCACCGAAATGAAGCTGATCTGCGGAGGCCAGATCAATGCTGAGCTCTGCTTTCAGTGTGTCATTCATTTATTTGCCAGTTTTATTGTGGACTGTCTGTCTTTGAACTTAATGGTTTTGAACAGGCTCTTTTGGATTTTTGTCCTACATCCACAAAGTAATTCAAAGGTGTTAACTGTTCTATAAATGGCCAAGTTTATGAACTGGTGGGAAAGGGTTATCCTTTAGTTTTTTCCTCAGTACCTTGACAAGCTGTTATGCACACATTTGACTTTTATGTAAATATGTAATGTGCTGATGAGTATCTAATAAACACTTTGTACTGTTGGCAACAATTTCTAGTTTTGAGTTTTCCGCAGTCTGATGTATAGGTTACGTCAAGGTGTTTCCCTTGTCTTTTCTGATAGATTGTAGTGTAAATTTAAAAATAACTACAGTACAATTTGTCCCTGAAAGCTAGATCAGCGCGAGGAGCTCTGTTTCGCAATGTGCTCACAACTACATACCCGCTGGAAATTATTTTAGCCACTCATATTCTGCAAAAGCAGCCATTTTGTGAAACTTTATTACAGGCGTTTCAGTGTTTCGTCGCAAATTCATATATAACTAGCTGTTCGATAAGCTTGCGTTGGCACGGGTTATAGGAAGCGGATGTGTCATGTTTAGCGGAAGTGGTACTGCCCAGAGCAACTGAAGAGCGAGAAGGAGGACGGACACTCCAACAGTATCTTTCATAGGTAAAAGCAGGAATAAACGCCATTTAAACGTAAGTTTTCATGCATAAATTACAACACGACTATCCTTATGCCTTATGTATTCATTTTTGGATATATCTATCTTAGAATAAGATTACAATCGTGGACGTTAGCATTAGCGAACTAGCGCTAGAGCCAATTGGCTAGCAGACAGCTAGCTAGCCAGTTATTAAGCTTGTCTTTGCTAGCGAAATTTGACGGGCCGAGGGTGAACAAGGACTTGGCTAGTCTGCTAGGTTATTCACTAACCCCTCCTCGAGGCCTCTGTCTGTCTCCCTTTCAGTGAAAAACAGCGCCGCAGTGGAAAATTTGCTGTCGTATCCTTAAGCATTTTCTAGAAACGCAAAGCCGCGTAGCCTTACAATTACGTAGATAGTTTTATAAACTACAAGGCGACATAAGCCCATTTGTTAAACTCTGCGTATTTTATACATGTAGCTAGTTAGCTAAGCTATCTTGCTAAACTGATTAGCTAGCTGCTTAGCTAACGTCACAGCACACAGCAAGCTGTTGAGAATTCAAGGCTTTGTTATTTATGGCTGTGATGCGAGAAAGCATTTGTATGGCCTTAAATACAGAGAACTACATGAAAAATAAGATGGCAGTAATTAAAGAAATAATGAGTTGTTGATAGACACTTGTGAAACGTTAGCGCCGGATCAGTAGCTAGTCATATCAATAGCTAACTGGTTACGTCCTGTGAAGCGCAGGGTGGTCCCTTCTGTTCTTGTTCGCTAGCTAGCTAGTATGAACAAAATGGATATCCACGGCGATGTAGCACAGCTTTTCCCAAGTGAATGAATATGCAGTAGTGTTTAAATGGGTCATGCCCTAATTAGTACATTTTAATATTTGTGACATCTCGTGGCTTTCAGAAGCCACTTAACCGCGGCAAAATAGCCGAACGCGAGTTTCCTAAATTCCCTCTGCGAGGGTCCCCCAGACACTTTGACATCGTACAAAATATTATCTGGAGAACGGAAACGAATTTTCTTCATCTGTAAACTCAAAGAAGCCAGATACTTTGGGATTTATCTTTTGGGTAGGGCTCCATTACACACGTAATATACAGTATTCCAAAAGTCTTCATTTTCCCATTCAGGAAGTGCACTGATTTCATGTGTGAAAAGGGAGAAACCCCCTTCCCATTTAGTTTTGGTTATGTTCCCCTTATCTTATTTGGCACATTTAAGGCATTGACAGATATTTACACTGAAATCGCTTGGCAAAGAAAGCCATCAAATTCAGCAGGCAGTGAAACCTGAGTGAATGAAATTGACATTTTGGCTATTTTTACCATTAGAATAGCCTCAAAAGAGGTATCAGGATATCAGGATATTCACAAAGGTATTAACCTTTGGTATTCTGAAAGCAATCAAACGTGACTAAGTACAGTTCGGCCAGAAGCTGAAATCCCCCCCCGCCTCATATTGACTCGGGTTCTGTCCCCATTTGTCTTCCCCAGTCGGAAAATGGACAAGAGCGACTTGGTGCAGAAAGCCAAGCTGGCCGAGCAGGCAGAGCGCTACGACGATATGGCCAATGCCATGAAGGCAGTGACTGAGGGCGGAGGGGAGCTGTCGAATGAGGAGCGCAACCTGCTGTCTGTGGCTTACAAGAATGTGGTGGGTGCTCGCCGCTCCTCCTGGCGCGTCATCTCCAGCATCGAGCAGAAGACAGAGGGTAGTGAGAAGAAACAGCAGATGTCACGCGAGTACCGTGAGAAGATCGAGAATGAGCTACAGGAGATCTGCAACGATGTGCTGGTAAATACCGTCGACCCTCTGCAGTGTCTGCTTCTATTTGCTGAAATTTATAACTTCAAGGGAAAAGTAATTTCTTGATTCTTTTTCTATTAAAAAATACTTGCACAGATTAAAATAATTTTTTGTGACTTTCTAGTAAAACAGGATTTTCTACATTCCTATAGATTCCTATGCAGTTTTTTATTTCATCAAAAAAAACTTCTGAACATGCTTAATTCCTAACCATAAATAAATAAACTTTTGTATTTTTGCATATCTTCACCAATTATTCCTTTAGGGGCTCCTGGAGAAGTATCTCATTCCCAATGCCTCTCAAGCTGAAAGCAAGGTCTTCTACTTGAAAATGAAAGGCGATTATTATAGATACCTGTCTGAAGTGGCATCTGGAGAGTCTAAGACCTGTAAGTTGATTGACTGTTGTGATGCTATGAATTGCATAAATGTGAAAGATTGACAAATGAAAGGACACTTATGGTAAATTGGATGTAACTGAGTCTGTGTTGCTATCTGTTCATTCAGCCACAGTTGACAACTCTCAAAAGGCCTACCAAGATGCATTTGAGATCAGCAAGAAAGACATGCAACCCACACATCCCATCCGGCTTGGTCTGGCACTTAACTTCTCTGTCTTCTACTATGAGATCCTCAACTCTCCTGAGAAGGCCTGCAATCTTGCTAAGACGGTAAAAGCACACATCACCTTTTAATACTAGCCTACATGGGACAAAATCTAGCATAAACATTTCCACCACATTGTTAGCCAAACTGTGGTGCCATTAGTGGACCAAAATGATCAAACTGCTAAGGAACTGACTTCCTTTTCAGGCCTTTGATGAAGCCATTGCTGAGCTTGACACCTTAAATGAGGATTCCTACAAAGACAGCACCTTGATCATGCAACTGCTAAGGGACAATCTCACCGTAAGTCTGTTTCCTATATTCCACATTGGCAGCATCACTCTAGTGTTTCATTATCTGTTTGCAATGCTGTGCAACATTTCAGTGATTTTGTGTCTTGCCACCTTTGTAGCTGTGGACGTCAGAAAACCAGGGCGACGAAGCAGAGGCAGGCGATGGAGAAAACTAGAGGAACTGCACTGACCTCGAAACACCCACGCACGCATGCGCGTGCGCACTTGCACACACCTACACACACACACACACCCTAATGAAACAAACAAAATTCCACAAACGGCTTCCACCAACCCTCCTCCCCCCCAACCACCCTCTGCATCTTTCACCCAAACAGCTTCCATCAGCCCTCCCTCTCCCCACCCATCCCACTCTGCATCTTTCACCCATATCTCCACTTAAGCCCCTGTCTCCCTTCAATTAAACTCACCCGAAGCAAGACACACACTGAAGCCCCTCCCACAGGCACTGAAGCCCCTCCCACAGGCACCGGCGGTGGGGACTGGGGTGGGGGGCTCACAGGGTGATTTTGCCGATGTCAGCAGGTCCAGTCGTTTTCTTTGTGAATTTAACTTGGTAGTACTGAATAGCAAATCCATATTTGTTGTGTACGTTGGGCGAGTGAAAGATGTGTGTGCGTGTGTGTGTGTGTGTTTTGGAGTCGGGGTTATGAACTCTAATAGTCCTTCCTAATGATTCCCATTTTTTTCCAACATAGCTGGTTGTGCATTTTTTTCTCTTTTTTTTTTTTTTTTTTTTTGTTACGGACATTTTTTAGTGTAATTCATCATGGTATTTGCAGGTTTTATTGTATGGTTATTAAACTGGCAGTTTATTTTCACCAAACACTGTAATTCTTGAGTTTTGTATCTTTTTTTGGACCTATGATGCTATGTCTCTCAGCTTGGATTCTTGGCTTCAGTGCTAGGGGTAATTCAAGCCCTGTTCAGACACATGGTCAAGTGGCCATTTCATAAAGTAAATGTCTGAAAATTAAATTTCACTGGAAAATGTGTATTTATTTAAGATCTTGCATTCTACACACACGCACACACCAGTAATTAGGGGGACTGTCTCCCCAAATAAGATAGACATAATGGCAAGTTTTTTTTCTACTGATATGTAATTTAATGAGATTAGTAATTATCTTTAGTTACTATTCTGGCCACAAGTTATTGGTCAATCTATAAATTTCCACTTTATGTAGCTTTAGATAATAGGTCATTGCTGGCTTTTATGATAAAAATATACTGAGTAAAATAATAGAGGTTCTCTAGTAAAGGTCATGTTTTAATATTTTCTATTGTTAAAATCAAATACTATACTGTATATTGTAGTATAGCTTGCTTAAGCCGTATCTCTAGCGCAACAGCTTTTGAAAAAAACTTTAGAAATACCCAGACGAGAAACGGCAATAAGAGCGCTTCAAACTCATATAACGATTAATTTAGTCGTTATTCATATTCTGGCGATTGATATTTTACACCTTCACTACGTGTTCGTATAAAACACCTGTGTAGCCTACACATATTTCGTTACTTACAAAATATGCCATCTGCCCTCTTGCGGACTGACAATGAAACTACTACAATTAATGCCTTCACCCTTTGAGTGGCTGTATAGTTCTGAATAGTGGATTCGCTTATGTTTATTTATTTATTTTCTTATTTCTTGCCGTTATCTTTACATAAATATAGCGTTTATCTTATTTCAGCCATTTAGAGAAGGTGACTGGTACTTGTCTTTATCGTAAAATTGTTACACGGGACTATTTACCTTCGCGGACTATCATTTAAATTTCAAGGAATCTTACAAATAACACCCGTTTTAATTAGCCCCAACAGGCTCGGATTTACATGACAGGTGTTTCTAAACAATAATCAAACTGAAACGTTTACCAATAATTGCTGCCTATTATTAGGTGAGGCAAAGAACCCTTCCATACAATCAATATTTGTTTTAGGTGAAAAGGTAAGTAGCTAGCTAAGATTAATAACATGCATGTCACAGAGGTATTAGCTAGCCTTACCTAAGGTTACCTACCACAGAAGATTCATCGAAGTCCGGAAATTGGTGTGGGTACCACATTTAATTAACTTGAAAGTTATGTTAGCTGACTATATAGATTGACAAAACAAATCCACCAGTTTTATAATGACCATTTTATAATGTTTTGTTTAAACCTATAAGTGTGCTCTTATAACTATTTTAATTAGCGTGTTTAGCTAGCCAATTAATTCTCCTAAGTTAGTTAACCTCAGATAAATTAGGCGCCGTTATTTCATTGTCGGTTAAACCACTACTAGCTGGCTGGCTAACTAGGTGGTTTTGTGTAGCTGTTCCATGTGACGCTGCTTTTACGTTGCTAAACATGGCTAGCTTAAAAATGCGAACTATTCACCAATTCCACAGTGAGACGCCGGCAATAGCAGACTGATGAGACTCAGGCGTGTTAAAAACTTTGTGGCAGTTTTCAGTGTCCTTTAACGCTAGCTAGCTACGTTGGTGGCTGAGTGTGATCGACATTTTTGCAGACTGTCCTGCTAAGCTCACGTTTCCTTCCTTAAGATTTTTATTTATAAAAAAGATGGGTCACAGTACTTTTATTTGGGTACAGCATAATCATGAAATCATACGTCCAGTTCAAGACTGTTCCGGTGAAGAGTCGCTTGTCATGAATCGGTTGTCAATTTTTATTGGGTTTTTTTTTTTTCCATATGGGAAATATATCTAGCTAGCTTTTAGGTGTTTTGGACTGTATGACAGCTGCAGAGCTTGAGGGATGAACAGCAGCGGGCCAGCGTACCCTTTGGCGTCACTTTACGTGGGCGATCTGCACCCTGACGTCACTGAGGCCATGCTCTACCAGAAGTTCTCACCTGCTGGACCCATCATGTCCATTCGCGTGTGCCGGGACATCATCACCCGCAGGTCACTCGGATACGCTTACATTAACTTCCAGCAGCCTGCCGACGGTGAGGGTTCTATGTGATGTGGACTGCTTCTTAATGAGGTTTTCCCCTGCTCTCACTTTCAATTGAAGACATGCTCTGGTAATGTAGTGACATTAGTCCAGCCTTAGATCTATATGGGACAGTTGTTTCCTGCAGTTATTCAGCCTAATGGGGTGTGGATCTGTGTTACGATATTCAAATTTCCTGCTTGTGTGCCACAGCTGAATGTGCACTGGACACGATGAACTATGAGGTCATTAAAGGTCGTCCAATCAGGATCATGTGGTCACAGAGAGACCCTTGCCTGAGGAAGTCTGGAGTGGGGAACATCTTCATCAAAAACATGGATGAGTCCATCGACAACAAAGCACTTTATGACACTTTCTCTGCCTTTGGAAACATTCTTTCATGTAAGGTAAGTAGACTTCATCATTTGAAGTCTTGGCCTCCGCTTGCAGTATACAAATAATCCTTTTAACTGGTACTGTTTTTTGTATCCGGTGAATACATAATGTTCCTAGAAGATTACACCATGACTGTTCTGAATCAGTCGTTTGCATAATCCCATAGTTTTGCTGAAATGAATGCAGGCCCTCACACTGTCCTGCAGTGCTGTGGCAGTTGAACACGTTTCCCTTCACAGGTGGTTTGCGACGAGAATGGCTCGAAAGGCTACGGGTTCGTGCACTTTGAGACGCAGGAGGCTGCTAACCGAGCCATCGAAACCATGAACGGCATGCTCCTGAACGATCGCAAAGTGTACGTGTCGCGCTCCGGTGTTTCCCCGCAGGCTGAGGCCAGCGACTTTCTCTGCCGCTCCTCAAGCGTAGCCGACTTCCTTTAGCTTGTTCCGTTAGTTCAGCCGTCCGCATTTAGGTCGGTGCACACGAGGGCTGGTTGCTGTGGGACTTGAGCTGAAATAGCTGCATGTCACTGGTGAATAGTGAGGGAGTTCGTACAGGCTTGCGCAGCAAGAGATGAACTGGCAGGCGAAAAGGGTTCTGCTGGCTCTTGCTTCTAGTGCTGCGTCTCGGGTAGACCGCCAGGGTGAATCTATAATTTGGTCTGGATTAATTTTATGCGAACTGTAGATAAACGTGGGCTTTACAATTTGATGACATTTTCCTCCTCCTGTGTGTGGTTTTTTGGTTTTCCCCCCCCCCCCCCACCCCCTCTGGATGAACAGCTTTGTTGGACATTTTAAGTCGCGGAAAGAGCGTGAGGCAGAATTTGGTGCCAAGGCCATGGAGTTCACCAACGTTTACATCAAGAATTTTGGGGAGGACTTGGACAATGAGAAACTGCGGGGTATCTTCTCAGAATACGGTAAGAGGGTCCCAGCTCTGCCTCCATTCTGGGTGGGGGGTGACGTGACAGAAATCACACCTGTGGCCATGACCTGTGATTGACAGGAAAGACACTGAGCGTACGGGTGATGACTGATGATAAGGGGCACTCCCGCGGGTTCGGTTTCGTGAACTTCGAAAACCACGAGGACGCACAGAAAGTAAGAGCGGCGGATGGCGGTGGCGAGTGTGGCCGAGCGTCCCGGGAACCTGACGTGTCTCTCGGCTGCGTGTCTGGGTTGCAGGCAGTAGTGGAGATGAACGGGAGGGAGCTGAACGGCAGGATTCTCTATGTGGGCAGGGCTCAGAAGAGGGTTGAGCGGCAGTCTGAGCTCAAGCGCAAGTTTGAGCAGATCAAGCTGGAGCGGCTGAACCGTTACCAGGTAAATGCCCGGTAAGACCGGAGACACCCTGCGCTTGCTCACGGTAGTTTCCCTGAAATGGTTCTGAGGGGGGGGGGGGTGTGTGTGATTTGTATAGAGCTTGAATGTTAAGATTGGGTTTAAATTTGAGGTTGATATGGGGGGGGGGGTGTCTGAGTGCAGGGCGTGAATTTGTATGTGAAGAATCTAGATGATGGCATTGATGATGATAAGCTGAGGAAAGAGTTTGCTCCATATGGGACCATCACCAGTGCTAAGGTAACCCAGTCCTAGCTAACCATCTTTTAACAAGACCTTCTTGTTGAAGTTATTGCAACTTCAGAGACAAATGGGGAAATCTAGCATTGAAATTAAACATTTCAATTAAGCCCTTCAGGCTTCCTTAAATGTTATAGTTTGGCTTGTTGGGCCTCCTGGGCAGGTGATGACAGACGGAAGCCACAGTAAGGGCTTTGGCTTCGTGTGCTTCTCCTCCCCCGAGGAGGCCACCAAGGCTGTGACGGAGATGAACGGGCGCATCGTCAGCACCAAGCCGCTGTATGTCGCCCTGGCGCAGCGCAAGGAGGAGCGTAAAGCCATGCTCACCAGCCAGTACATGCAGAGGCTGGCCAGCATCCGTGCCATCCCTGGACCCGCCGTGCCCGCCTACCCACACAACTCGGGCTACTATGTGCCCTCTATACCCCAGGTGAGCAAAGGCGGGCAGGGGTGTGTTTCCTGCGTGCTCGTGCCTGCTGACGGTTAGTTATGCTGGTTTTGTGCCTTTTTAGCCTCAAGGACGTGCCTTCTGCAACGCCGTGCCAAACCTGCGCCCTCCGCCACGCTACACAGTCCAAGCTCCCAGACCCCAGGGTAGGAGGAAGCTCTGTCGGCACCGACGCACTGTCAGACAGAGTAGCTGCACAGCATGATGGGACTACACAGAAAATATGCAACTCGTTTCAGAATGTTGGACTCAACTCTTCAAACTGAAATGGGCTTAGCTGGCTGATTTGGTGTGAGGGTGGCAAGCTGTTTTAAATGTCTGTGCTGACTGCCTGAAGTGTGTCCTTGTTGCTCCTGTGAGAGGCTTTTGAGGCCTCATTAACTGCTGAGTCACTTGACTCGTACGCAGATAGCAAGCAGTGAACCAGAAACCTGGTTAAACTGATTCCATGCTGTTGTATTCTGGTTTCCTTCAAACCACCTAGCTTGCATGTTTGGAGTTGCTCAGAAGCAGAATTGGCGCTTGCCCTTGTTACTGTAACCAGGGTATGAGGGCGACATGTAAACGAGGCTCTCCAGAGCCTGTAACCGGAATGACCCATGAATGTTCACATGGCTTAGGTGTCCTAATGCTTGTTCTGTGCTTGGCTGTGTCAGCTCCGTACTCCGCTCAGATAGTGAGGTCGGCGGTGCCGCGCAGGGCCTCCACTCCCATCAGCACTATGCGTCAGGCCTCCACCCAAGCGCCAGGCATCATCTCCACCCAGAGAATGGGTAAGAAAGTGGAGGTGGGGTTTGTTTTACCTTCGTTTAACTGTTGCCTTTAACACTGAAGTGTTTTTCAAAGTTATTTTCAGGCACCTGTTTTTAAAACTTGCAGTGTCTCGTCTGGGTCAGGCGTGCATGTTGAAGTGCTAATCATACCCTAGCTAGGATCTCTGGCTCCGTGTGCGTGTTTGTCAGTGCCAGTGATTTGGTTGCTCGTTCTCACAGTTACTGTTGCCTAAAGCACATGCCACTTCTACTCCTGTGGGTAGTTCTGCTTTTAATTACCTGAGGTGGGTGGAACCTCTGAACCAGCACTTCTATTTACTCTTGTCAAAGAAGGTGAGGCAACCCAATTACGTGCTGGTGCCTGGCCTGCAATGCTGCCGTATCCATCACTGAACTTGATTTAAGACTAGAAGCATTTTCACATTTGCGGGGTTTTTATTTTTTTTAAACCCCCCCCCCCTTTTTTTTTTTTTTTTTTTTCTTTGACCAGTCATATGGTCCCACATTATCACTTCTGCATCAGTACATGCCTAATAAATCCACTTTCTTAGGACTGGAGCAAGGTTACTGTAGTAATCTCAGCTTTTGTGGCTCTTAAGTGTACTGAGCATCATGGAAAAGGAATGTCTCGTGTTGGCTTGTGTAGCTAAAAACATTTCAGTTCTTATCCCATCTAGCCAGATGTTGCTCTTTAGAAATGGGTGCTTACATTAATTTCCTTGCAGAGCATTTATGCATTCGTCACCTGCCCCAGTCCTCTAACTTCACACCCTTCCTCTGTAGCCATCTTCCTTTATCCTGAAGCTGCATGTGTTTGAAGGATCCCTGTTAGACTCCCAGAGCCATTTTCCAGATAATCGAGTCCTAGATATAATCTTGGCCATGGTGGGGGGGTGAGAACTGAAGTTTAAGCTCCCTTTTAAATGTCAAAGTGCCGTCAACTAATGTGCTCTGCGTTCGTCTCTGTGCATTTTAAGTGGCCAAAAGCGACACATTATAACTTCTGAGGAACAGAGCAAGCAAAGTGATTGGAACAGTTTGGGGAAATGAAGTGTGTCTCTTTCCAGCACACATTGGGACACAAACAGCAGGCGGGCGAACGGTGGGCGGGGCTATGATGAGAGGAACCAATCAGTACAAATACTCGACCGGCGTTCGGAATATGCAGCAGGTGATCACCATCCCAGCCTCCATTGTGCAGCAGGTAATGAGCACGGACATGTGCAAATGTACCCGGGGCCACCGAGTTTGTTTAGCAAGGGGATTGGTGGAGGGATTCTCCATGAGCAGGCTGTTGGAGGAGGGGCCTCGGGTGCAGCCCTTGGACGGCACTGTATGGAACACTAAGGCTTTTCAGTCTTGATGTTCCAAAGAGCAATTATATTTGTAGATGGTGCCCCCTCCAGTTGTAGAGCCTGCAGTTCACGTAAAAGGTCAGGAGCCCCTCACGCCGTCTATGCTGGCTGCTGCACCCCTGATGGAGCAGAAACAACTACTGGGTAAAATGTGCATGCATGCCTACATGGTGTAAATTCCTGCCAGGATGGGGTTTTCATGTGTGTGGTGTGCTGTGTTCCATGTACAGGTGAGCGCCTCTATCCACTGATCCAAGCCCTTCATCCTAATCTCGCTGGGAAGATCACTGGCATGTTGCTCGAGATCGACAATTCTGAACTGCTGCACATGCTCGAGTCCCCAGAGTCCCTGCACTCTAAGGTGAACCTACACACACTGCTCTCCGTTCTAAAAACGTGCCCGCAGGCCGTGAGGTGACCCTGTGCTGCAAAACTCCAACCTACTTTAGGTCGAGGAGGCACTGGCTGTTCTTCAGGCTCATCAGGCCAAAGAAATGTCACCTAAGAAATGAAGCCCTTCAGGCAGGTAACGTCTGGTGGTGTAACTTGGTTGTTAAGCAGAGGTTGACATCATGCAGACTTGCCAAGCTGCCAGAGTGCTCAAGTATTAAACTTCTCCCTCAAGCTTGAGATCGGTCACAGTCGAAAGCAGCTGTAGGAATTTGGGCTGAGATCTGCTTGGTCATTATTCTAGAAGCTTGAATGACTTCAAATTAGAGATGCAAAAGATATGTAGAGTTAAAAGGATAAATTGGAAGCGTTTTCTTGTTGCAACTTCTGTAAAATGTGTTTGGGGGGGGGGGTCCCCCTTCCTCCTTCCTTTTTGTTTACGTTGCAGGCAGGAGTTCCATGCCAAGGGGAAAAAATGAAAAGGTTGCAATGGGGAGCAGAGGAAGAGATTTAAGATGGTGGAAGAGCACGTTAAAATCAGTGTCACTTTATTGAATAGCTCAATTGTTGTTCACAATATTATGTTGTATTTTTGTTTATAAAACTATAAAAAGGAAAAAAAAACTAAAGAAATGCAAAAAAAAAAAAAAAAAAAAACCTCTGTTGTGCATTAAAAATATTTTGCCTTAACCACACCAATGTTGCAGCCTTGTTGATTACAGCGACTCTTTCAGTGGTCTAAATGTGACTTTGATTTGTTCTGCGATCACCATTGTACACAGCTCTGAGAAGTGCATGAGCCGATACTGCTACATAGAGGAGTAATTACCAGAGAGAATGACGATTTCCAAAAGTAAGACCAGATGGGGATGGCAACGTGTGTGTGTGTGTCATTTCATGCTGGACTGCAGCTTGTCATCAGTGTGTTGCTTGGGTAGTTGATGTAAGGCAACCATTTCTGATTTCTTCCATACATTTGTGCGTTTTTCATTAGATTATAGCATGGGGTGTGGGTTTGCTAAATTATGAGATTTGGTGGTACTTTTTTCCTCTAAAGGCCAACAATGAGACCCACCTACAGTAAACTTACACATTGATACTTTTATTAAAAATGTGCTGTCGGTCCAGGATAAGGTTCAGTCTATTATTTCTGCCTCAATTTAGGCATAGTGTACATTCAACAGAATCTGCACACATTAATTCAGGTTAAAGGTAAAGCATTTAGCCATCACTCTTCTATGCTGTGTGTGTTCTGTTTTGATTAACAGATCAGTTGTTTACTCACATAACTGAACACTAAAGTTGTGACTTGTTAAACCAGAGATCCTTCTCAGTAGAATTCAGATAAATACGATACCATCAAGTGTTGTAATCCTGTTTTTAATAAATAAAATGTTTGTAGGTGTGTGTATTTTTTTTGTAATGCGTTTTCTCCGCCAGTTTCTGTGATCACAATCTGGTTCAGACTTGGATGCATGTGAAGAGAACATAATTGCCCTGTAAAATTAACTTTTTAAGTGCTAAATATATTCTATGTACAAGTATGAACACTAAAGTACTGCAGACTACTTACCACCTTTTTGTTACCATAAGCATATAGTTGTATTACTAATTCCATATGTCAATAGGTGAAAGTCATCTTAATGTACTAGATAGTAAGATTACTTATGTAATAAGATTTGCTCCAATCATTGGATGCAGGTTGAGTTTCCTCCATGTGTTGGTATTTCACATTGGGCAGATTAAAAATTATACCTGACATAAACATCCTTTTGTGAAAACTTAGACGTTCCATTAATGGTGTGATATTAACAATCTCTGTGATCATAACCTGGTATGTTTGCTCTTGGTGAAGCAGGGAGCAGTAAACTGGGGTGGAGGAGAGCCCAATGCTGAAGCCTGTCGCCTACAGGTAGATGCTGGTGGCTTTGCGCAGGCAGAGTAGAGCCTCGGGGGTCACATCGTTGGGGCCGAGCTCGTTGGCCTCCAGTCGCAGAACCCGCAGGTTGGAGTAGTTGGTCACATCCACCACCCGACAGAAACTGCTGACCGAAAACTCTGTTGGGGGAACGACAGCAAAATCAGTGGTTATTTTGCATCAGCTTCAAGTAGCTGAACGGACGAGACACATGGCACATAAGATGCGACCTTGGGCAAAGCGCTTCCTCTTAGAGCAGTTGTTATATTAGTAAAGTATTCATGAATTTGTTATGGGTTGAATAACTTGATAAGAAGCCTAGTGACACTAAAGCTCTGAAAATCTATCATAAAGTGGTAAGGGGTATTAAAGTTCAGCCTTTAAAATGAAGTTGTGTACAAATCTTTTCAAAACTTGGAAGACCATGATTTTTATTGATACCAGGGAGCAGCATGGATACATAAGACCAAAATAGAAAAACCTGCATT
>JAOYMR010000015.1:4003531-4015807 GCA_025802075.1 Tenebrosternarchus preto
AACTTGGAAGACCATGATTTTTATTGATACCAGGGAGCAGCATGGATACATAAGACCAAAATAGAAAAACCTGCATTGGTGCTACCAGTTGGTTGTATTTTCTTAATTAGTGTCATTCCCACCCTTAAATAAAACTTCGTGAAATTCATGAACGTTTTTACTCTGACATTTGTCGGTGTGTTCAAGTTGCATCTCTTCATTACCACAATGAGAATCAGATTTGCTTTTGGGGTGTTTTTATTTTAGCTTAATTTGCAGTTCTGAATGTAGAGAGCTGTCAGGCAAGAGAACATGACAGAAACAAAATTGCCCCATAAAGTAAAAATTGGAATATTTGGAGAATTTTTGTTAAATTTGTAGTATAATTGATACATTTTGTAGCTCTTTGTTCCTGTTCAAGGCTGGATTATATTATTCAACAGATGCTATCATGTCATAAGAAATTCAGCTGTTGTGGTTAAAATACTTTTATAGACTCTACGTGTGGGTTTGGCAGGCTGTATACCTGGGATGTAATACAGTTCCTACTGAACAAGTCCTCTGAGGTCTCTGCATATTAAAACTAAATTACGTGAAAGTTTTATTACTACTTCAACATGCCTCGTGTCTGGCTAACCAATTACAGGGAAGATCAAGGTTTTTTTTTTATTTGAAGGAAATAACTACTTTAAGAGTTCATTTTTGAGTAATTGACACTCATTTTCCTGAGCCTTGAAATAAATATGCCTTGGTTTTTGGCTGACTGCCACATCTAGTTTTGTCATAATTGATGTGAGTGCCTCAGGCAAAACCTCCCCCTTGAGACAGAGATGGCATGAGAGTGGCATGTTTTTGGAGTCTGCTGAAAGAATTGCTTTAGCAGGCAGGTGGAGGGGTTTGCACCTTTGATGCGGTTCGCCTGGAGGTAAAGGTTCTGCAGGCTCGAACCCATGGTGGGGATCTTCTCCAGCTTGTTGTGCGACAGGTCCAGCTCCAGCAGTGTGGTGACGTTGAAGGTGTCGGGCGGGATGCCGTCATCTGTGAGGTGGTTGTGTGCCAGGCGCACAAAGCGCAGCTCTGGCCTTCCGCGCAGGAAGCCGGCGGGCAGCGAGGAGATGAGGTTGTGCTCTAGGTACAGCTGGCCCAGGCGAGGAGGAAGGTTCTCAGGTACCTTCGTCAACCGGTTGCCACGCAGGTCCAGGAAGGTGAGTGACTGTAAAGGATCCAGGGCGGCGCCCAGGTCCTCAATGGCGTTGCCCTGGAGACGCAGCTCCGTCAGGTGGACCAAGCCCTGTAGCGCGGTGGCTGGAACGGACGAGATGGTGTTGTGGTTGAGGCGCAGGTCCCGCAGCGAGTGAGGGAGCCCCCCTGGGAGGCGCTCCAGCCTGTTGTGGTGGAGGAACAAGCGCTCCAGTTTGGGCAGTTTGGCGAAGATCTTGTTGCTGATCTTGTCCGAGCTGAGCTGGTTCATGTGGAGGATGATCCAGACAAGGCCGGTGGCGTTATCGAAGACGCCATCGGTGATGCCGGCGATGCGGTTGTTCTGGAGGTACACATACTTGATGCGAGAGGGAACGTAGGGAACATGCTGGAGTTTGCGACTGTGGCAGTACATGGCGTAGGTGTAGGCAGTGGGGCAGTCGCACTCCAGGGGGCAGTCCAGCTCCTCCAGCTCATTTTCCTCCTCGGAGGAAGTGTAGTGGTTGCCATGGTTTTGACCGTAGCCATGGGTGTTGGCCCGATTGCGCAGGTAGTTGAGCCAGGTTAGGGCATTGGTTTGTTGTGTGACAGACAAGTCAACAAGCCCTGCCCACAGCAGCAACACAATCCAGCCACACATTGCCACTGAGAACATAGAGGAATAAGATGGTTTTGGGGCAAGTTCATCAAATATTTAAACTTTAAATGCCAATGCTTAGATCATACACACTCTCAAATTATAGTGCTTTTAGAATATCATGGTACTTACACTTTTGACCAAGAGATGACATAGCTAATTGCTCAATTAATTGTACCCCCAAGGGAGAGATTATCTCTAAAAAAGGCTATATGGTTCACCTATATGGTTCATCTAAAAACAAAATTCACTTAATTTTGATCACATTATGGATTTGACCCTCAACTTCAATTTCAAACATAACAATGTAAAACAAAAAAAGCACTACAGCTGCTATGAAGATGTTGATGGTGTTTCTCTCACCAGCTCAAGTCTAAGCACTCCTCACTTTCAAAAATCAACAGCACAAATGCTTTCACGGTTTTATGCAAATCTCTGCATGTCTGAGCAAGCAGAATAAAATCTAAATACCGTTTTCCTACTATAGCTTTGGAACTGACGTGGTTCCTGACACTGACGGATTTAGTTAAAAGAGTTGATAACTTCATCAGCTATAGTTAAGATAGCCATGTAATAAAAACAGTTACATAACTTACAATGTATGTCATTTGTAAGATAAGTAGGTAGTGCGTTTGGACTTGAGAATTACCCTGGTTACAAGAAAAACCAAGTTGAACTCAAACGTAAATCCTAAAATAAATAATTTCTCATCATGTGTTAAATAAGTGTCACCTGTTATCATAATGATATAATAATTAAAAGCATAGAAAATTGTTACACAGTTGTATTTTTAGAAACACTAGTATGTGATTTGTGCCTCAAGTTTCTAAAGAATTTGTTTAAAAAAAAAAAAACATTTTGGGAATAAAATGTAAGAACTGCAATTATACATACGCAACTACATTTTTATAAATAACAGGTAAAATCTGATATCACTGAAATGAAAATACATTTGCTTAGCAGTGAAGGGCAGCGTGAGTAAGTGGTACCTACCTGTGATGGTTACTGGGTTTTTCTCCCTCTCCTTTGAATCTGGCAAAAACTGAAGGAAGACAGATACTGAGAGAAATGAGGGTGAGGGCTGGAGAACATGAGAGAAGGGTGGAGGGCCATGTGAGGTAGGGGGAGTTTGCAAAAATGCCCTGTTCCAGCTACACACCAGAACTGCATGAACAATTACCCACATTGTTCATGCACACATAGACAAACACACACACACACAAGTACATACAGCTCATTTGGAGGTTTAAACGTGCAGTGTTTGCTTGCAATGCTACATACTCAACCTGTTTGTACAAAGATATTGTACAGGAAAATGTCTATAGCAGTAAACACAGACCACAGGTAAACTTTTACCTAAGAGCATAATAGTGGTCAAACTGCTTGTTCAGTGTAAAGAAACTGGATTTCGTGTCCTACAGCATGGAGATATGAATGCTATGCGTCTGAAGGCAACATCTGCTCTTTAACAACTTTTTCCACCCTGTCAAGATTGAGACCCATGCCTTATCATTAGCCCAGCACGTGTGTACAGTTGTGTGTGTGTGTTTATGAGGCATCTGGGCAGGAATTGAGGTGTGTGACGCTGCTGTACATTCATAGCCACGTGTGGTTTCAATTTTGGCAAGATCCAGTTTCAGCGGCAGTTACAGTAATGACGCGTTCTTCGTGAGCTGTTCTAGTCTCCTGTACACTTTACTCCCTGTCTCCAATTTTTTATGGCCTGACTCTCTCCAGTTTAATAATTTCTACTTCAAATCACAGTGATGTAACCTCCTTCTTCTAGCCCCCCCTCTCTCATTTACACAACTACATGTTCCAGCCAATTCTATAGCAAGGAATGAAAATTGCTCTTTAAAGCTGTTTGCCGTTTGCATTGAAAGTGAGACACTGTGTTCATTAAGTCCTGTCGGGTGCAGCAGTTTTACTCTAATAGGTCACAGACCACCTGTCGAGGAACCCAACAAAAACCAGCAGGCCTCAGTCTTCGCACGAAACTGTTTACGATTTTACAATAAGGCATTTTTCGCGCATTATAAAAGACGGTTGGCGCTGCAAACGAGCAGCCAAAAAGCCGTTACTACTCATGGTGTGAGACGTGAGATGCTTTCAGGCTTTAGTTGTCTTGCCAAGTGCATAATCACTTTATTATAGACTGATGGTGACCTGTCTTATCCTCTAACATGTGGTGCTATGTTTGCCAAGGCCTATTCATGGAGTGCCTGATTTTCTTTTTTAAAAAGACTATCAATGCTTGAATTGAGCAATGCTACACTGTGTATGTGTATAGGTTTATTTTGGATACATTGTGCATTTGTGTACATGTTCATGTATTCATAAATGTTGGGTTTACATATTCATTTAAAGTATAAATGTATATTAACAACATGCATGTCTTTTTGCCTTTTGGGTAGAACCAAGTCAGTCAATTGATGTCACAGAGTGAGTTACAGTTTAGAATGGACCACAAAATGTTGTCTATAGCTATGAAGTAGGATAAGCCTAAGATATCCCTCAGTGCAGGTTTTATGTAGGAATGTGGTTTATTTTTGAACGGAGTAGATATTGTTGCTGGTGTGCATCAGGGACCTTTAATTGGTTCAGTTTATGTTGTTATGACAACGTAGATAGTGATTTGTCAGCTGTGTCACCTTTGAAGCCACATGCATGTTTACTTTCATGTCGTAGCATAATGACCACAATGTATTATATCTGAGGTTCCTTAAAATCATCGGAATGGTTTCATAAAACAATGAATAGAAGGATTATTTCTGCTCGGACTGAAAGGATTTAAGACTCTGATTTACAGGTCTTCTGCACTAGTGTGCTGGATAAACTTTGTCTGCTTTTCTTTCTAATGTGATTAATGCTTTGTAAGTGCTTCCTCATGTTTCTATCTCACGCTCTCTCTCAAGAGCAGGGCGTCCGGTGGAGTTCCACTGCTCTCCCACTAAACTGATCACACACGCCACACTTACAGAAGATTTCACTGCACGTTACAACAGCACAGACGTTGGCACTGTGCAGTGAATTTACCCTCAGCGATGAAACTCGATGAAGGCTATGAGTAAATGGGATTGTTTTCCATGTTATTGGTTGAAACTTGTAACATTTCAATTCCCTCGCTTCCTCCGTCATTACAAACACTGGTAAACCAACTCTTCTTCATTCATAAAAACTGAAATGAGTGTCATAGCCAGTATTAACACACAGAGTCCCGTGCTTTGTGTGGCTGGTGCAAAAAAACAAAAGGTATTTGAAACAAGTGACAGAATTGAAAAGAACCTGGATGCTGCTTGCAGCCTTTAACAGATGTGTAAAGGTTCCTCTGGGTGTACTGAAGTATATGTGTGTTTGTGTGTGTGTGTGTGTGTGTGTGTGTGTGTGTGTGTGAGATGGGGGGTCATTTATTTATGATAATCCTGCAGCCTGTGGTTCTGTACTAGGTATTCTCATTCTTCTCTTCTTAAGAAGTGGATTGGATGAGTCCTCGATAGTCTTGAGTTTTACTTGCTCGTAGTCCACTCTCATAGTTGACAAGGCATTCGTCATCTCTTCCTACATACGCCGAGAAAGAACTGATTAAAACTGAACTTAAATCTCAAATGGTATAGAAATACCTGAGTTACTGTCAAAAACAGCCCGGCCCAGCCCGGTACCTGATTCACTCACATCAATATGAAGTACACAAACTAGCTACATATATCAGGGTATCTAAAAACAGCTGCAGACCTTGACTTCCTCCCAGACATGACTTTCTTCATTCAGGACTTGACTGGTGTATAGATGAGTCTGGGGAAGGTTCACTGACCACTACAAATGCACACAGAGAATTTATAATGGACATGGGGACTAAACTGTACCTCACCTGGTAGAGTAAGGTTCTAACAACAACAAGATCATAGGTTTGATTCTCAGGGAACATGCTCTGTTATGCTGCAAAATACACAGGAGTCATTCTGGATAAAAATCGTCTGCCTAATATAATAAAAGTATAATATAGGGGTTAAAAATAATATGGGGGATTCTGTCAATCCTGACATTTCAGGCATTCTTCTGTGTAGTGTACTATGACATCTGTTGGTTCCAGTGCTCATAATGCCCCTTTCCATTACTGAAACCAATAACTCACATTGACCCAGGGATGTCTCATGAAGTCTGCGATGGCCATTCTCTCAGTAGGATCAGTTTTCAGTAGTTGCCGAATCAGGTGCTTTGCTACAAAACAAATAAAAATGTTTCCGGCTGGGACTGAGGTTTAGAACGTTAATGGACGTCCAGGACGTGCTGTAACACTGTTATACAGGCTTGAACTCCGCAGGAGTTTACAGCCAGAGAGCACAGCAGTCCCAGTGCAGAACCTCTGCAGTCTCCACCCTCAACCCCACATCCGTGTTCCGTGTTCTCTTACCTTCCCCTGACACCTCAGACCACTCAGGGGCTGGAAACTCATACTGGCCGTTCCGGATCCGTTTCTTCATCCCCGGGGACAATGTCAAGCCGCGGTTTGAATAGAAAGGGGGGTATCCACACAGGCTGGGGGAGAGAGAGCCAGGACACCGATTACACCGAGAGGAACAGCGGCGGCTGTGACTGGAACTACACTCCCAACCACTGAAATAATGGGACAAGCAGGAAGTTTGCACCTTACACTATATACATGATGACACCCAGGGCCCACATGTCACAGGACTTGTCGTATTTCTCCGGACCAAGCACTTCTGGGGCTGGAGAATTAAAACATGAATTATTAGAACCAACAGGATGTGCTGTAACACCAATGTTGAATTCACCAACGTCTGAATTCACCAATGTTGTCATTGTTTCTGGGTCATCAGAGAGAAGACTTCAAAGGACTATAACATGCACAGTTCATATACGAGCCCATTAAGACTTTAAAGCATTCTGAACATGTGCAAACATTCCTTAACATATCTAAGGTTTTCATTATTAAAAGCGGCTTGACATTTTTCATGGCATATCAACTGACTCAAAGCAAAGATGTTTAAAAATGAAAAACTCTACCAAAGTAGCAACACTACTGACTGGTGAAAGATGGGAATGAAGTGCTATCCATGTTGTTTTGGTTAAAGTGGGGTGTGGCCATGAATGTACAGTGCAGACATAAACCGCTCCCCAACTAAAACAAAACAGCACAAGACTGGGAGACTTAGAACATTGTAGGTCTACATTGTAGCATATGAAATTTCTGTTCAGTCTCAGTAAAAATGAAATTTATTTTCAATGGTTTAAGTAAAAACTAGATCATTTATTATAATTGCTTCCCTTTAATGGATGACCTGCCTCCTTACCCACATAATATGGAGTATAGCAGGGTGTGGCCAGGCAGCTATTAGCTGTGGTTTCTTTGGCAAATCCAAAGTCTGTCAGCTTGAGCTGGGCATCGGGATGTTTTGATGTATACAGCAAATTCTCTGGCTGCAAGATAGACAAGATAATACTAGAAGAACAGAGAAATAAAACAGGTCTTGAGATGCCCACAGAAATGTAACAGTGCACAGAGCAAAGGGCCCCTAGGCTTACAAATGCTTCTTTTTTTTATCCTGTGATTGACTGACAGTCTGTCCAGAATACATCCAGTCTTCAGGTATAAGATATGTGTGTGATTTTGTCTTGGTTTCTGCACCAACATATGGTGTTTTTAATTATGCAAACAGATTTATTGCTGACCAGGAATGGCATGATCTGCATGCAACTATGGCAATACAATACAATATACCCTGACTAGCACTGGGAATAAACACGTTATACCATATACACAGGCTGGCATTGGGATTACAGCTATGTTCCAGGAAACGCTCAGCGGTGGTACATATTTAACATCCAGCAGTGTCAAACCGATCGTGGTGGTCCAGGTTCAGATTACAGCATTGCAGCTCACCTTAACATCCCTGTGTGCGATGTTAACTGAGTGCAGAAACTCAATGGCTTCTCCTATACTCTTCATAATAACTGAGGCCTCTACAGAGGGGGAGAGACAATGAAAGAACCAGAAGTACGTTTTCTAACAACAATAAATACATTTATATATACTTAATTAAAAAACAACAAAAAAATACCCCTGGTACTGAGTGCCCAGTCTATAGCTATAGCTGAGCAGTGTATTTTCTGTAGTTTAAATGATTTTCCCTAAAAGTCCTGAAAACTATGTGTGTGTGTGTGTGTGTGTGTGTGTGTGTGTGTGTGTGTGTGTGTGTGTATGTGTGTGGGTGTGTGCATGTTGTTTTGGGGGATGGGCACCTTTCTCAGTAAATGGCTGATCCCGACGTGCCTGGATATGTCTGAAAAGCTCCCCCCCCTCCATACTGAGTCCAAATGAGGCAGAAAGAAAACAAACATTTCATATTGCATAGTGATTTATAAAAATGAAACAGATATAGTTAAATAAAACATTAAAGGAATTTCTAGACTAGAGAGTCCTACCATTCCATCACGAGGAGGAGACACTTCTCGCCCTGGTAGATATTATCAAAGACATCCGCGATCTGCACGATCCGGGGACAGATTGATACCCTGCAGTGTAACACGGCCTCCCGACGAGCCTTCAGACTGTCCTTCAACATCTGGAAGGGTTTCCCCCCATAAATGGTTCAAATATCGAATAGAAATTTCACATTAAGTTTCAAGTAAAAATACGTCAACCATCTAATTTTAAAAGGTTTAGAATTTTTTTAAAGCTGCTTCCATATAGTCCTTTTTCACACACTAAAATGCAGCCTCTTAGATCTAATAAGTACATTTTAGTCAATCCAAAGCCAAGCCTGTGCCAGAAATGACTCTTTACCCAGTTCCAAGTTATTTTACATTTAGTCTTTTCAATATTTATTTTCCAAAATAATATGCATATCTAGAATGTATTTGCTGCTCAGGGTGGTCTAGAAAACAGTAAGGATATAGTATAATGCAAACCCTAGAGCACTTATTACAACCTAATTACAACTATTTTGCCATTCATCATTTTGTCTAACTTGCATGAACAAGTAAAGAGTTCAAAGATAAAAAGCATCTTGTGTGATTGCCAAGGCTGTACATGAGCCAGGCAGGTCAGGCTGGTACCCATGTACCACTGCTTCCTAAGGCATTTCAAAGCTTAGTGTGTAAATAAATCAGATGAATCAGTGATGACTAAACTGCTCAGTTCCTGACTCAGTTGCTCAGTTCCAGTTGCCCAGTTCCTTGGTTCGTTTGTCATGTGTTTCAGCTCCTGTGATCCATTGGCTCGTGATTCATTTACGGCCTGGAAAATTTGCTGAGCTGTAAGAAGCTGTTCAGTGTTGAGGGGGGTGGGTGAACTTTCTGGTATTGAAATGCTGATTGAACAGAGAACATGAGTGAGGCAGAGCTACACAGTGCTGTGTTAGAACACTTAGGAGGCATCCTAGCAACCAGATCAATACCCCATCTGCATGATGAAAACTGCAACTTATTTCCTACTAGGTAATCACGATCTCTTCTCAACAGGCAGTCAGATCCTGAAATGTGATACTAAGTCTGGGAATAAACAAAAAGATACTGTGTGTGTGTGTGTGTGTGTGTGTGTGTGTGTGTGTGTGTGTGTGTGTGTGTGTGTGCAGAAGAGTTCTTGAATTACTATATTGATGATGATGGATTAAATGTCCCCACATTTTGGTGCACATTAGATAATAAAATAGATAAATAAAACAGTTTTTATTTAAGCCAAAATAGATTTTTTACTTTGACTACTGAAATGATGGTTAGAATTAGGGGCTGGCATACTAATATTTAGGTACAGAATAAGGGCCACACGTCCCCATTGTCAAACTAGATTGTGTGTGTGATCTGTGTGTGAAATACCACATAAAACTGATTCTGAATTTGATTTTGCAGTTGAAGATTAACCTCAACGCATGGCAAAAATAATGTAATGACTAGGGTCTTTCTCATTAAGGGTCAAGTCATCTGTAATGATGACACAAAAATACTAGATCGCCACGTGCATGCAACACAGTTCTTTTCAGTGAACAGAAACCAAAACGCTTCTGTCGTAAAATGAATTTCATCAATCTTCCGTTTTACAGCAACGTCGTATCATAGTAGCCTACATGTGCTTTGTTGCAGTACTGAGAGTCCGTTGGACTGTTCTTTAATATAGTCTCGTCGTCTAAGTAATTTCCCAAGAGCATCCCCATAATAAAAATTAGCTTGTTCAAGATCTCTTCCTGTCATCCTGTCAGTGTCAAAACGTTTCGCCTCTATCTTTAGATAACTTCTGATTGCAATCAAACAAAATACCTGTAAACATTTCTCTTTATGTGAAACCCGTAATAAAACGTATAAAATTCTGCCAATTTTCTAACCAAACCTGATATACAATTTAAACAAAATATCTTATGTTTCATTCTCATTTTGCATTAATGTCCGTTCAAGATTTAAGGTATAAACATCACTACAATTTCGTGCCGTTTCGCCAGTACCGCACTGAAAACTTGTATTTGAAAAAGCGGTTACACAAGGGACAATGGAAAATGAAAATGTTATAGCACATTATAACAAAATGACACTCACGCAGTGGTTACCTTCAAGGCGTACTTCTCCCCGGTGCGCTTCTGAAATATCTCATAGACCTTTCCATTGAATCCTACCCCAAGCACCTGTCCGGAGAGGTTATAATACTCGGTTACCACATTCTTCTTTATTCCATCGATTCCAGACAATTTCAGCGAAGGATAGAGAAGATTTTTCTGAGGCAGCCCTTCTTCTTGTTCAGTGGCAGACGTCGAATCAGTCTGATTTCGTGCTTTCGGGAACATTGTGGCAGAATGTTTTTATACTTTTCTCGTCACTCTCTCCACTACCGAACTTCTTTAGAGATGCTTGGGAGGACACCACAATTCAGCATGCGCATTGAGTTTCCCTGCATAAACAGAGCTATTTTAATAATTTGTCAGCATGTTAGAGTAACTGTTAAACTGACCACGTGTTGATCGTGTATGTGATCTTTTCAGGCGCAGGATTACTTGGCAGAACTGTGGTAAGATTATTGTCTAATAAGAAAATGCTGAATTCACTGCATCACATACTCTTGTCCGACACGCCGCTCCATGGTTATTCTTAAAGTTTTGAGTTATTGTAGTTACTTTAATATTTTTATTCTATTGGAGCCTGTCAGTAATAGCGAAGTTTAAATAAGGTCAAGCAGCACGTGAAAGACATAATGAAGCTAACAATATAGCTCTTGGTGTAGGCCAATGCCTTTTTCAGTGAAGGCCTTTTTAAACTTCATTTAAAAACAGCCCCCTGAATATGTCCAAATACTTATATAAAACGCGTAGACGTATGTTTTCCAATTAAGTCAGTAATTACTGGAATAATGTATGCACATATATAAATGGCGGATGTTAATATCAAGAACAATTAGCGAATTTGTGCGTGTGTGCGCGCGCATGCGCTTGTGTGCACGTTTGTGTGCGTGTATGTATGTAAGAGGGTCAATTCGAAAGTTAGTCGTCGTTTCTACACGGACGTATTTTGTATTGCAGCCACATGCTTAGGTCTCATAGGTTAGCAGACAAGCTTCATATATTCTGAAGTTACCCCAGTATGATCTAAGAATTAGAAGGTAGCAGTTCCTTAAGGAATCATAAGCAAACCGACATCTCAAAATACAGCAGGATGTTCACAAAAGCGTTTCGTGTGAAATCTAACACAGTTATCAAGGGGTCTGACAGGTTTGTAGCTAACTAACGGTAGCTGGCAACAGCCGGCTAAAGTTAGCTGGAGTGGTTGTTTTTTAGTCAGTGCCTACCACTATCGTAGCTTCAAGCACCACACTAACCGCATGACTTTATGATTGAATCTCAGTCATGCTTAAATGATAGTTTTTGATTGTGTTGTTGCGTGATAAGGCAAGTAGCAAGCTAGCTAAATGTCCATGGTTCGTTTTGTTGAATATAAATTTGTGTGCCTGAGTGGAGAACTCGTTCCGATGGAACTGTAACGTTATACTTTATGTTCCTTAACACCAGGTTTATATAAATATTTTATATTAAGTTGGAAATGCATTGATTATATTTCATAAATCCCTTCCTGATGCATCCGTCAGGAGAAAGCTGAGAGCTGACGTCTCGGCTGCGTTCCCATCCCTGTCTGCGGATCAACTCAACGAGCTTGTTCCCAACAAAGAAGAACTGAACGTTGTGAAAATTTACGCACATAAAGGCGATGCAGTTACTCTGTATGTCCTCCAGAAATGTCCTATGTTCTTTCAAGTGGAGAAACAGCTGTATCCAACAGGTACACGACGTCTATAGGAGAGACAGCCATGATCACTGATGATTTATTTACATTCACATTTACTTTGAAGGTTCTGATGTGTTATGTTTTTACCAGTGTACACTCTTTGGCGATTCCCTGATATGTTGCCAGCATTCACTACATGGCCTCAGGTAGTGCAGAAATTAATTGGCGGTGCAGGTGAG
>JAOYMR010000015.1:4030710-4045516 GCA_025802075.1 Tenebrosternarchus preto
AACAATGCCGCATTTGAGTGGGTGTGCAGGCTGTAAGGGGTTCATTCGTGTGTATGCATGTGTGCAGGTGTGTGTGTGTGTGTGTGAGAGAGAGAGATATATTACACAGCAGTGGTGGTAAATAGCTTGGCAGTGGCAGGATGTATGAATGGTGATGAAAGAGTTTAGCGTTGAATAATGGATGTCTGCTGGGAGCTGTTTGGGCTGGAGAAAGAGAGAGAAAGAGAGAGGGAGAGAGAGAGAGATTGAGAGAGAAAGAGAGAGGGAGAGAGAGAGAGAAGAAATGAAAGAGAGAGAGAGAAACTCTGTACTTGCTGCCACTTCACACTCTTCCCCCACACACACACACACACAAACACACTTGTGCGAACACGTTTCAGGATTTCATGATTAATTTCAAAAGTTCGTACACTGTCAGGAGAAACCGTGTCTAAAAAGCACTAGTGTGGTAGGTAATGATCGCATGGAGGAAACATTCAGATCTGGGTTCAATTTGTTTTTTTTAATTTTTGTCGTTCCATTATATAGCAGAAACACAAACAGCACTTCCAGTCTTTGATGTATTCTAAAAGACGTCACAGGACTTTAGGGATTGGCAAGATATTACATTCATGTGTAACACACACACACACACTATATATATATATATATATAGAGAGAGAGAGAGAGAGAGAGAGATAGATAGATAGATAGATAGATAGATAGATAGATAGATAGATAGATAGATAGATAGATAGATATACTGAGTTCTCTCTCTTTATGTTTTCCATTCTATCTGAGGCTGGTAAAGGCCATGGGGGGAACTGGGGGATGTATTTTTAATCCCAAAGTGCTTCAGCCTTCGGTGCATAATATAGACTCTCCCTCTCTTTTCTACTGTTATCCTTTTCTTCTCTTGTGTGTCTTCGTTTATGCTTGTTTTTTTAACAGCTCCATCTCTCCTGTTTTGTATTCTCTTTTATATCCTGTGAGACTGAGAAATAGAAGCTGGTAATTGTGGTTGTCAGATAAATACGTTTGAAGAGAATGACATAGGTGACGCAGTCTGACTGGCTTGGAGTAAAAAACTGCCAAGATGCTCCCAGCAAATGGCCTGTTTACATTTTTGATGGCCTATTCCAGAGCACAGATGTTTCCTTGAAGACAGGTATAAGGTGCACCACACTGCAGATGTGTTCTAGGCAAGATCAATATTTGATGCCTCAGCTCCAGTCAATTGATTTACAGTTTGGTGTTCAATAAAGGGCTAGAGTCATGTTCAATAAGGGCTAGAGTGGACATTCATAAGGCACAGTGGAGGCTGCCACAAAACGTTCGTTTTGCCAATTTTGTGTCATTGTGTAGCTGCGTAGTTGCTCATGTGTGGAAAAAAAAAACCCGGAGATGTTTTATCAAGAGATGTTTTGTCAAACCCTTGAGAGAACAGCCTCTGGATTCAGGATTTTTTTTTTTTTGCATTTGTCTCAATTTTCTCCATATTTTAGACAAAGCCATTTCCTACCCATCAGGAAGATCTTCCAAGGGAGGATGATGGCTATCAGGTGCTTCCTCTGAGGCACATGCATCCAGTTGCGTCAATATGCTCTCACAAGCTCCTGGCTACAGATGTCTGTGACATCACGAGGGTTTGAACTGCGATCTTTGAACAATCTCTGCATTATCTCTGAACGATCTCTGCATTATCTCTGAATGATCTATGAATGATCTCTGCATTATCTCTGAATGATCTATAAATGATCTGTGAATGATCTATGGATGATCTCTGGATGATCTCTGAATGTTTTTCTGTTCCATTACTAATAAGATTATGCATTTTATATCTTGATTACATTGATTGGGGGGGGGTGCAATACCAAATGTTTTACATCCAGAGCGCGCACACACACACACACACACACACACACACACACACACACAATGTGTTTGTGGGACGTGGACATGATCGTCATGCTGAATATCTTTTATCGTCTTGCTGTTTAACTGACCTGACGGGACTCTTTTCCTGTCTCCTCAGCTATTTCTGAATGGCACTCTCCATTCATTACACCTGCCTGTCCTTTTCCTCTCCATCCCCCCCCTCTCTTCAATGTGCTGTCATGGTGATCACTCGAAAAGCGGGTTCCTGTCTTTAATAGGATGCCGTAGACCCGGCACATCGGCCGTGACGCAGGAGGACGCAGCTTCTACAGCTGCAGTGGTGATGTGAACACCTCTCTCTCTCTCTCTCCTTATGCGTTCTCTACTTCATCACACACTCCAGGTGGGCTTCTAAAGTCATGTGTGTGTGTGTGCGTGTGTGTGTGTACAAGTAAGATAAATTCCCATTCACCTCCACTTCCATGATTTGTAAATGCTTCCCTTTACTAATGTATTAGGCCTCGGCTGTATTGCTCGGGGACCTTTGCCCGGCCCTGATGATCACGCCACGCCCCCCTGGCCCCTCCAGCATGCACAGAAGACCTTCTGGCACCTTTCCAATAAATGATGCAGTGCTTAACATCAGCTTCTCTGCTATGAATCTCTTTTCTTCACAGCACTGAATTTCTCGTGTAACAGCAAAGCCAGTGGTCATGCCTGAAACGATTCTTTGTAAAATTCTGTCCTGCTCAGGATCTCCTTAAGTGTAATTAGCCCTGGAGGCATTTTTGTGGGACCGTATTCACAGGGGGGTCTGCTTTCATCCCCCCCTGCTGAGAATGTCCCGAGCACCGGTGTCAGCGCGTGACTAATCCGTTGTCAAGGCCACTGGACGCTGCATGCAGCAATACTAACCTTACAAAAAGCATAGTTACCCAAATCAGTAATAACAATCTACTTTTATGTCAAGGCTGGATTATGTGTAGACTGCATGTACTGATAAGATTGACGTGAGAATGGATTGGTATCACATGATCATGAATTTTGTGCAGTACAGAACATTAGGATAATGGGAGGAGCATTTCCAAGTGTATTCATGGATGAATGTGTCGGTGTTTGTCAATACAGAGTTTTATGTGTCTGAGAACATCATATAAAAAGTGTTTCACCTCCAAAAGGTAAGTTCTGCTGGTAAAGAAATCACAAATCAAACTCGGTACATCAAGACAACGCAAGTGTCAGAGAAAGTCATCCTACGTATAGGCATGTTGATTCAAAGAACCTAATCAAAGCTTTATTTAGCCTCTAAACTGCTTCTAACACACACCTGGTCACCTGGTCAAACTGTAACACCACTCTGCGTTCTCCTTCCTGAATGACAGACTGCTGGTTCAGAAAGTTGTAATATATACTCAGAGTGAGAAAGAGAGAGACCTTGCTTGACTTTCTTTCAGGGATCATTTACAAGAGACGTGATTCCTCGCACTTCCGGGGATCGTTTAGGACCAGGTGTGATTTCTCACCTTTCTGAGGAGCATTTAGGACACATGTCCTTTCTTTTTCAAATCACAAACCTCCACCCCCTCTCCACTCTTCTCCCTGATTGGCCATAAATCTCAGTGCTGAAAGCTGAGGTGCCAGAAAGAAGGTCCAGGCAGAGGTCAGAAAATGTCAATACTTCCAGCACTCACCCCCTCGCACTGCAAGCAGCAGAACAGATACACAAACGTTTTGCGAATGTGTGTGTTCAACATAGTTCTTGCACAAATTCAACTGCTCCATTTTACAATTGAGCAGTAAAACAAGGGCCAGCGGGACTAATCCCAAGACTGTAGGAATTACTTTAAGGATAAGGTAACCAGCCCTCCTTTCAGATTAGTATGGACTGTAATGATTCCTGGGTAGCTGTTTCTGACTGAGGGACGACCAGCTCTTCTCCACACAGTATTTCCCTCCGTATTTTGATGTATGGGAGAAATAATCCTTGTATGATAGCAGACAGTCCAAATGTCAGTCACGATTGGTTAAAAAGGTTTCCAGATTGATTCCAAGGACCATAATCCTTGTGCTGCAGCTCACCAGGACAGTCGAGAGCTATGGCCATCCAGGAAATTGGCCCAGAATAATCCCAGAGGAAAAAAGGAAATATCTATGAGGATTTGGGGGGGCCGAGAATGTACAGTAATGTTACATTTTCAGAATATTCTCTAGATTTTATTTTAAAAAATTGGTTTCAGTCATCCGCTATCATATATCCAATATTCTTGATTATTGCAAGAAATTCACTAAAACAGTAATTTATTAAAAAGGGGGTAAAATCATGTAATCTTGTCACTGTTCAGATGATTCTCACCATATACACAACAACCAAGCAACTGTCTAGTCATTAAATAGCAAGATTTAACAGCAAGGAAAGTATGATAAACAAACAGCACTCGTGGGCGCCCCCTGCAGTTCTGTTATCTACTCTAGATTTCACTCTTCGTCTAATACCACTAACCATAAAAAATGACACTGATCATTCATTTGGGAATCCTTAACATGGGAGGTCCTCAGAGAGGACTTCTCAGTAGCTTCTTCTGAAACGTAATCTGTTTGCTTTGGGTTAGGATTCATATAAAAGGAAATCGCTTTGCTTCCCACTGTCCTTAATCTCTGGATTAGGTTTGCATTAGGGGTTCACTGACAGTCATTTGTGCACATATGTGCACATGTGTTTGAGGCTGGGGAACGAAGAGCTAAAGCCGCTTGGCCCAGATGCAAATGGAACTCCAGACATCTGCCTCAGGGGCAGGGCTACATCTGGACCACGCCTTTCTGATTTGCATAGATGAACGGGAAGCTCTCAAAAACATATGTCATATATTTTGAGTGTAAACGATTATGGACCAAAGTAAGCTTTTTAAAATGAATCAGAAACACTTAAAGTATTTAAACTGTTTTCATGTCAGGGCTACCAAAAAAAAGTCTAAATACATCTCTTCTGTGCTTTTAAGAGGAACCCTAACCCTAGATGTAGTCATGATGGAGACTCTCTGTGGTGATCCAGCTTGTCTCAGCCACACTGAAGCTCCCTTCTGCCCGTGGCCCTCCATGTCCCTTCCCAACTTTGTTGGACACCTTTGCTCCTCCCCCTCCCTCAAAGTTCATTCTATCACACATGCGACATTTAGGGATCTCTGTCAACCACCTTCTCTCACTTCTCCTTCCTGGGACAGAGCTTCAGAAGAAAGCCTCCCTCCCTCGAGTACAGAGCTGTATTTATGGAAAGCTTTCAGCATGTGGACAGGCTTTGGGATGAAGAGCTGGTGTCATGGTGTGGGGGGGTGGGAGTGATCTTCCTAAACCACAAAAAGGGAAAAACACATTTCCCAGAATTCTATCCTGCTCTAATCTTGCTGCAACCTGTAGAGAAGCAGAGGATTTCTATTGCTTAGGACTGTTGTAATGTTTCCTCCATACATGGGTTCTCATGCAACACAGTTTTATAATGCAGATAAAGGGGATCGTCTGACTTTTACAAGAGACCAAACGTCAAAACACACCTGAAACAATGAGGAAGATCTCCCTGAAAAACCTCTTTACTTACAAAATCTTGAACCTTGCCTGAATCTTCAGTGCTGCTGGGACTGTTACTAACATGGCAATGGAGGATAAGGTCATTGTTTCTCTTTCTTCTCCTCCTTTCAATCACTCTTTCCTCCTCTCAGTATAACATAGCCGCTTCCTTCCGCTTCCATGACAACGACCGAAGCTCTGGTGAGAGAAATAGGACAAGGAGGGTGAGAGAGTGAGTCGCAGTGAGTAAGCATTAATAACTCCTCATAAACACTCTATGAATTCAGTGGTGAGACTTATACTGATTTTGGCTTTAGGGCTGAGAGAGAGCGATGAGTGAGTATGTGTGTGAGTGTGTGCTGTATAAGTGTACGAGAAAAGCTACGCTCTGAGGCATTCCATCGTCTATTCCCCCGCAGCCTCTCTCTCTCTCTCACACACACACACACACCCCTCCTCCTGGAGAAAGAGAGAGAGAGAGAGAGAAAAGGAGCTGGAGGAAGAGAGAGGGAGAGAGGAAGGGAGAAGGAGAGCAGAGCAGCAAACCACGGCAGGGCTTGTGAGGGCGGGAGACGCACCGTTCATTTCCTCCTGGACCGAGTGAGGGGTGAGAGAGCAGACGAATCCGACGCAGAGCACACGCTTTTTTCCTCCTCTTCCTCTTCCTCCTCCTCCTCCCTCTTCCTCCCCACACTCCTCTGCCGGTCTGGGCAAGCGGGAGTGTGATCCTGGGTGTTCTTTTACTCCCTCCTCCCTCTGCTTTGATCTCCTCCTCCCGCTCGCCCTTCGGCCGCTCTGAGCAGCGGCGACGGCGGCTGCGGTAGCTGGAGCTCCGGGACTCTCTGCTAGAAGAGGCCAGCATGCTCAACAACGTAACTGACTGCGAAGAGGTGGAGGGGGGCACCAGCAGCCAGGGTGAGTGGCCTCTGTCTGTGTTTGGACTGGAGAGGGTTTTCTCACTGGTGGAGCTGGACAGTGGGATTTAGTGTTGCACTGTCTGGTGGATGAATCGAAAGGAAAAGCCTGTTCTGCGCCGATAACTGATAGAGGTGTCTATATGTGTGTGTGTGTGTGTGTGTGTGTGTGTGTGTGAGTGTGTGTGTGTGACAGAAAGAGAGAAAAAAACTCACCTATATATTTATGCACTCTTACCTATACAGTGTAGGTATTGTGTGTTTGTGCATGATTGAATCAGAGGGGCAGAGAGGAAGAGGTCTGAAAATTAGAAAAGTGGTGTGTATATGTGTGTGTGTGTGCGTGTGTGTGTGTGTGTGTGTGTGTGTGTGAGAGAGAGAGAGAGAGAGAGAGAGAGAGAGGCAGAGGAAATTAGGAGAATGGCAAGACTTACCTATACCTATATGTTTCTGCACCTTTAGAGATTACCCATAGATAGTGTGTGTGTTTGAGAAAGAAATAACCAGAGAGACAGAGAGAGATAGGGAGACGTCTGGGGAATGGGAGAGCAATATGTGTATCTGTGTGTGTGTCTGTGTATGTGTGAGTCTGTGGGTCTGTGTGTGTGTCTGTGTGTGTGTGTCAGTCTGTGCGGGTTTTGGCACAGAGCTCCACTGCAAGGTTGCTGTGAGGAGAATGATAATGCCTCCTGTCTCTGACTGAGGAAGGACAGACAGAACTGTACCGCGTGCATGTACATTAATGTGTGTGTGTGTATGTGTGTGTGTGTGTGCATGTATGTGTTTGGGTTTGTGTTTTTGTGTGTGTCTATATGAGAGTGTTTGTGTATGTGTGTGCGTGTATGTGTGCATGGCTGTGTGTATGTGTGTGTATGTATATGGAAGTCCTGGTCAGGCATGGTCACCTCCCAGGGGGCAAATCATTAACCTGCCTCCGTCTGCTCATCTCTCTCTCTCTCTCTCTGTTTCTCTCTCTCTCTCTGTTTTTCTCTTTCTCTCTCTCTCTCTCTCTCTCTCTCTCTCTCTCTCTCTCTTTTTCTCTCTTTCTCTCTGTCTCCCTCTTGCTCTCTCACACCCTCCCTTCTTACACACATCTTTTAGACACAGATTACTGAGCTATCTGTGCTGCTCAGTTCCCCTGCTGCAGTACCAGGAGGCTCAGAGTGCGTCTGACCACTGCACAACTCTCACCGTGTGTCGGGTCCCGTGCGAGACGTTTTGCTCGAGTGGCAGAGTTTCCCCCTGAGAGTTTGCGGTTCCGTGCTTTCTCGTGTGGGCCAGCTGAGAAAGTGAGAGCGTGAGAGAACATGAGAGGGGTATTAGGTGCTCCCCAGATCTTTCTTCAGTGCACGCGTTCTCGTGAAGCCCTCTGCAGTGAATCGGGAGCTGTAATCTTCCTGCCTGCACCTTTGAGGGGAGGGTGATGACATGCGTGATTGTGGAGCAGCGCAGGGAGGTGGGCAACGGAGGGTGGACGGCTCGCAGTTAGACAGAGAGGAGGACAGAGGAGGTCTATGTGAGAAGAGCAGGCAAGAGAGGTGGAATGGAGAGAGACTAGGGAAGGAGAATCCATCGTTTTACACAGTATTTTAGAACTGAGTATAAGAGAAGTATGATGTATATGTATGATGTATATATGATGTATAAGAGAACTATGATGTAACAAGGGAGTCAAACCTGAGGCACTGCAGTGAATTCTGTTGATGTGTGTATGTCCTAAACAAATGGCTGCACTGGAACTTTGTACTGAATCCAAAAATGATGTTGTATGCAGATGTACGTCAGAAGGAACTGCAGTTTGTAGAAGTACCTCCACTGGTACAAACAATTCAACTGTTCAATAAAGACACAAGGTCCAAGACATTCAGATGGTGTTTTTAAAAGTTTTTAAAAGCCTAAATGTAAGCTTAGAGAGTGTGTTTTTTTTTGTAGAGTGCTTTTGTTCACTCCTGAAAATGTTAATATTCATCTAAATCTGCATGTTGGATATACTAAAGCCTTCTGCCAACTCTGTGATTTTAACAACAAAAATTCTGAACCACTGCCCATGGTGCTGAAACCTTGCTTTCACAAACTGTGTGAATTGGTGAAACTCTCCAGGGTCCTGAAACAGATTTCACTGGCTGGTTCTCTTATTCTCATGTTCCACAGTGCTCACCTTTTCCCCTACTGTAGAAAAGCATATGCAGAACTGCTCTGTTCGTCTCTGGCATGAGCCAGCCGTCCCCCTCCTGTCGAATGTAATGCATACGATTTCTGGAGCACATTCTATGCCACTCTGTGTGGAGTGAGAACATGTGTGTGCGTATGTATGTTTTGGGGGGGGGAGGTTAATTTTCTACACCGTGGTTGACTTCTTGGCCTTTATACTTAATATTTTGTTCAGTAGGACTGAATGGTAGGACTGAATGGTAGAACTGAAGCAGGATTTGTGGTGTGTTATTTGCTCTTTGTCAGAAAATCAAGAAGTGTGGAACATGGTCACTCAGAATGTTCCTTTGAGATTAGATTTGTCTCTATCGTATGATGTATTGGACCTGTCAAAAATGCATTTTGTTGTGTATGGTGGTATGCTATATAATACTGTTGAAGTTTCAGTAAAATGTCATATTTATTGAGGGATTTACCTTCAGGACTGCTCCTTAAGGTTTAAATGCACACGTTTTATTTTGGTCTATTTTGTATTTTTTTTTTTTGGTCGACTCTATAACTCTTGACTCACTGCTAATGTAAAAGTTTTTTGGTATTTCAACCACTAAAGCTACACAAGTCTTTTTCATCAACATGATAAATCTGGGCAGCAAAATTCCTCACTGTATTGATTTATTGACTGCACAGAAAATTAGAACTACTCATCATTTAGCTCTGAAAGTATTTATAGGCAACAGACACACAAAAAAGTTGCCCAGTCTAAAGAGAACCATGTGTAAGCAGGATATTATTGTGTTGAGCAGTAGTACCTCAGAGTTTCTGACCATGTCTCAGGAATGTAAAATGTATTTGGCAGAATATGAACAGTGACAAAGTAAGACAGGCATCCAAGAATCCAGGTTTTTTTGGCCCAAGGTCCTTTGTCTGACTGGGCTCAGGTGTTCTGAGATGGTTCTGATTGCATCACCACCTCATAGCTCAAGATGTGAAGCCCAATTATATATTAGATGGAGAACGAGTGTTCACTGCCTACTGAAGTACTGCATTGACCTTCTAGTTCCAACACAGACTGGAACCTCAAGGGGAGAATTTGTTTTTCACAAATCACATTTCAATCAACTTTAATGACCCTGTTAAAAACAGCTGTAAGTTTTTCACAAACAACACTTTTTCACAGATTACACAAAAGTGCCAACATTTGAGCTTCATTTCATGCCTGAAATGTCACAGAATTAAATAAATATAAACTGTAAGCACTATGTAAAGAAGGGCTATTTAGTTTAGAGGCTAGTTCCACAGCCAACTGTAGTTCTACAGTAAAACACCTACCCACCTACTAATTATGGTTCAAAGAATCTTGGTTAAAGAGGTGTGGTTATTACTGAAAGAGATGGAGTTTATCAGGATTGGCACCAAAACCTACAAAAGCAAGGCCCTTGTAAACAGGTCTGATAGGTAGGTCAGTTACTGGTGCATGCTAGTTTAAAGAAACTTCTGTTAGAAGCTGTTGTAGAAGCAGAAATGGTCGTCTGTGAAGCAGGAGCTGCTCTGACAGAGCAAGCCCCACACCTGCTGCCCACACAGAGAAGATACTGATATAGATTAACATCTTACTGACCTGCTTTTACTGCCAACAATGTAATCAGAAACTGCAATTGTTTTTCAGGGGGATATGTGTGTGTGTATATGTGTGGGTATGTGTTGTGATTTGTAAACAAAGTGAGTATATGGTTTGTTGGGTAAATTTGCAGTGGCCTTTGGCTGTCGACTAGCCAGTGTTATCAGCAAAAAAATATGACATTGTGAATCTTTGTGATTTAACAATCATGTTAAAGTCAAATAACAGCTGGCAGTGGTAGAACATGGAAGCAGCAACCCATGAACTTACTGATATAGATATGAGCATTAATTAGAAAGATCCATCATGACTCTAAAATTCAGGTTATGTACAAGTGTATAGGTGTGTGTGTGTGTGTGTGTGTGTGTGTGTGTGTGTGTGCACGTGTGCCTATGCGCTTGTATCAACATCTGATTCACTGTGTTTCACTGTAATTATATTTCCATTATTATATTTGGCACAAATACACCAACAATCGCATACACATATAAATATTCACATTTGCCAGCTCTCCTTTGATAGTGTGACTGTGACTGTGTTGGCAAGAGAAAGAGAGAGAAATAGAGAGCAAAAGAGGGAGAGAGAGAAAGTAAGAGAACGAGAGGACCTTAACTGGGCTAAAGCAAATCCACACTCACAGGTATGGATGGAGACACCAAGCTATGTGCGTTTCTCTAGATGTTCTGGATGGTCCTTCTATGCTAATGAGCCCATGTGGGAAGCATTATAATACAATAATGGTGATGCAATAATTCAGGCCTATCGGATGGATTCGTCTTTGTGTTACTGAGGTTTGTTAGTGTTATGTATTAGTATCATGTGCAGTATTATATTACATAGTATTACATTGTGCAACATAATAATGTGTAAGTGTTGAATGGTCAAGACAAGGTTGATGTAAACTCTTAACACAGGAAGTGCTTAATACATACAGGAGCAATCAGCAACTGAGATGAATGCAGATTAAGTCAAAGTTGTAGAGGAAACGTGGTCCTAAACACCCCAATGCAGTGGGTTGGAGCTTTTAGCTGTGCAATGGGAAAACAAGATACAATGACCAGTCACATATGTGGTGTATTTTCATGCTGGGTCTGATTGGCTGGGACTAGAGACACATGGGGTAAATTAGAGACTGTGCGGAGGGAGACGTGGCTGGGCGGTGAGAGTCAAGCTGTGCAATACAGGCAATCTTACAGTTTCCTCTCAAAAACATCCAGTTTGACATGGAATGTGTGAAGTTCTTTGTATTCTCATGTAGGAGAGAATTAGACTTGAAGAGGGAGTCATGCTGTAATCAGTTATTTGGGTTCAAAAGTTTTACTAACCAATCTAAACCAAGCTGGTCCATACCCCACTTACCTGCCAAGGCTCCTGTTCAAGTGGTTACCAAAAGAACAAAGACCAAAGACAATCTTCTAACTGAACACTCATCACAGTGAACGAAGTACTCGTGGTCCAACAAGAGATTGCTAATAAAAGGATGCAAATGATAGCAGAAACACAACAGGAGCCGCTGTGTGTCGTTTCTTCACATTTTCCAATGATCTCACTTAGGAATTTTTCTGCATGGCTCAATAAACCTTTGTGCTTTATTCCGTGGTACAAGGTAGAAACTGATTCCACTTGGTAATGGAATCAATTTGCTCGCTTGTCAAAGGAGTCGTGGCATTTTATGCAACAGTGGGAAATGAGTCAATATTAAGATGGATGGTGGGTACAGTGGCATTTGAGCTGTTAGTCATAAGCCCAGTGAGCTGGTCATGTTTTCATATTAAACATCAGAGATATTAAGCATGAATAAGGTTAAACAGATATTTTCCTAGATGAGTTTTTTGATGAAGAGACCTGCCCCTGGACTACCATTATTAGAGAGAAGAGAGGCTCCATAGTGGCTTGGGATGTTTAATGAATCGCTTGGCTGTCAGCACGCGGTCAATAATGATGTCTAAATAAAGATGGTCACGTCTCAATCTATTACTTCACGCTGAAATTATGTTAAACCACCAAAAGGGGGGAGGGGTGGCCAACATCCTGGTAATATGCCCATACTATGGACTTTAGCACTGTTGTGTCATGGTGGCTGTTCGTCCTGGTGGGTGACGAGGCTGAAACAGCATCACGGCCAGATGGTCCAGACCTGCTTTAGAAGTCACAGATGCGCAGAGAGATTAAAGCAAAATACAGCTTCACTGAATTAGAGAGGCCTGGATCTCAACTGGTCCCTTAAACACAAACACTCTGTTCAAAACCCACCTAGACCGCTGCAAACATTTTGCTGTGGACCAAGGGGCAAGAGTGAAGCATGGTTTCAAACACAACAGCCCTACCATTGTTGGTTCATTTGCACACAAGGATGTTAGTTCATCCTTGCACGCAAAATGTACCTATCAAAAAGAGCTGGATACATTTCACTAGGACTTATTTGTTTGATGCAGCTGTTAGTGGTTACCCCAAAGTTCTCTTGATCCTGATCCCGTTTATCATAAGTCAGTGTTTACCAGTTGGCTGCACTAAAACGATCAGTGCAGGTGTCGCACGGACCAAGATACACTTTTAGATATGCGTGTCACAAGCCCAAAGTCAAAGTCACATGAAAAATGCATTTTTTGGTAATTTGCTTAAAAGATGCATCAAAACTGGGCTTAAATGTCAATGAGAGTCACATGAAATGAGCAGCAGAATTTTAGATGAACCAGCTGATGCTGTCCATCACCATTTAATGCAAGATATAAACAAACCTTGTTTTCTCATTGTTCAGAAATTCTGAAATTTTGAAGACCTAAGGGTGTGTGTTAGGGATTTTGTGGCCAGAAGTTCTTATGTAATTGTGGGAGGTGTGATCAAGTATTATGTCACTGCAGAAGACAACACTGCATTATGTAAAGGTCTTCTTTTAATGTTCCATGCGGTATTTTAACATCCTCTCCTCTTTTAATCCCGCTATGTATCCCAGTTTGATTTACAGTGTCGCTAAACAATGATGGCCACCTGTTTCTGCCTGGTATGGTGGTGGAGGTCATTTTAATGGGCGGGGTTTAGGGGAAATGGGGGCGGGAAGCGTGTGATGGGCGGGGACAGTTGAGAGCTGGTATAAACTGTGAACAGTAAGGACAGATGTTGGGCTAAAATGCACTGGCAGTTTCAGTGAGGCTAAGGCTGCAATGCTCTGTGCTTGTATGCATTTTCCTTTGTCATTTCCAGCACCTCTCCACATACACACTCACCCACGTAGACTCACACACACACTCTCACCCTCTGTCTCTTTCTCTTTCTAATTCTTGTAGAAAATCAAGCATTTCTAACAGAGTCCCAGCTCTACCTAGTGAATAATGATTATGAAATGTAGCAGTGACAAATGCACTCCACACACACACACACACACACACACACACACACACACTTACACACACACACACACTTACACACACACACACACACACACACACTTACACACATACGTTATCTGGGTGCACTGGACTTTGGGGAATAGAGGTTGGTGCACTGCCAGAGTGCTATATTGAGTCGTACCTGTCCTGCTTCAGTTTCCTGTGTGTAGTGGTCCAATATGTGCCGAGGGTTCTCACGCCTGCTCTTTCTTATGGTACAAATACACCAGCAGTGTTTGGTCGAAAATCTTACATTTACATCTATGCCATTTAAATTCTTATTTAAATTGTCTTAATAGTTAATAGTAATAGTTTTAACTGTTTTATTTGTAATCGTTTTTTTTTCACTCATAGTTTTTATTTTTACTTTATTTTACTACAATTCTATTCTACTTTTTATGTATTCAGTGCTTGTCATTATTACGCTGTGTTGGAGTCGCTGTATCGCTGAATTTCCTCCATGGGGATCAATAAAGGAATCTTCTCTTATCTTATCATTACAACCAGAAAAAAACACAAAACTACTGCTAATAGTGATTTTAAATGTATTGGGCTGCAAAGCCTCTTACAGTTGCAAGTGAGAGCTAGATGGTCTCTAGACTCCATTTCTAGGTAGCTCCAAAATATGTCTGACTGAAGCACAGCGAGTTTGTTGTTGAGTTTATGCAGTGCTTTCTTTGTAGGTGAGGTCATAAGGTCTAGCCAATAGAATCTTAACATGCTAATGAGCACTAAAACATCACCAGTCATTTGCAATGAATTTGCAATGAAACTGAAAATTCAGTTAAGAATATGAAATAAATAAAAATTCTGAAATCAGGCCTATTTCATAAATGCAGCTTCATCAAATTGTCATTTTGATAAATAACCAATTTTGTGATATAATGTTTTGGAGTATAATCATTTTACTTGCACATTTATGAATGATTACACTCCTTTCTACCCTAGTTAAAAAGAGTTAATCATAGAGCAGGCAGACAAACAATTATGTGGAACCGACTGGACATAACTGGACATAACTGGACATAACTGGACATAACTGGACATAACTGGCTTCTACTGGTCTGCTGGGACGTGGGGTTATGAAGTCCAGTGCTGACTTACCACAATCAAAGGCTGCAGGTTTTATTAGCCATGGGTCACAACTCCTATATGTTCCTCCCTAAGATGGAGACTGGGGACTGCTGGGGAGAGGTTTTACTGCAACTGCAGGGAGAAATTAGAAGATGCTATATGCTCTCCCCACAAGTGCTAAATGATGTATCTCTCTCTCTCTCTCTCTCTCTCTCTCTCTCTCTCTCTCTCTCTCTCTCTCTCTCTCT